>JADBJO010000064.1:1125000-1130000 GCA_016801955.1 Conus betulinus
GTGTGTGTGTGTGTGTGTGTGTGTGTTGTTAATCTGACAGTAAATGGTTTCAGTCAGTCAGTGTGTGTGTTGGACAAATCTTAGATTGTATTTTTGGGAGGACATAACCTACGAAAGTCCCTAACCAGCGTAACACCCAACGAGGAGTACAAAATTATTTTCGAGCCATGCCAAGTTTAAAGGATTGTGCTCCACAAACCTGAAAGGCTTTAAGGTTGACACAATACTTGCAAATTAAAATCAATAGTAAAGCGATATATATATATATATATATATATATATATATATATATATATATATATATATATATATATGTGTGTGTGTGTGTGTGTGTGTGTGTGTGTGTGTGTGTGTGTGTGTGTGTGTGCAAAATCACTGTGTGATTTGTACAGTCGCGTGTTGCAGTGATGAATTCACGGCCACTCCGTCCTGAAGCCTAGAGAACACAGTGGGGAGCAATCACCCTCTCATGGTGATCTCCCCTGGGATGTGTACCCACCCTCTCCTCGGTCCCTCCTCCGACCAGTCTCCCCCAGGAAATGGCGATCCACCCTCTCTTTAGTCCCTCAGATCCCCCCCCCCCCACCCCTAAACTCTCCTGATGGCTCGTTGCATGCAAGAATTCCATCCCCGTAAGACCCTCCCCTTCCTCCCCCATGCTGGGCTTGTAACAACGTCTTCAATCTTCCACCTCGCTTTTGGTAAAAGCCTTATGGACGACCAATGACTGGCTGGCGTGCCAGCACGTATTTCGCGTGTGTCACTGGTATCTCCAGCGTGAATGTGTGTGTGTGAAGGGGGCAGGGGGACAGGGGGAGGGAGAGGAGGGCAAGCAACGCACTGGAAGCCACTTTCACACTTTTTTTTTTTAACGTATGATCTTTGTCCTGGTAAAAAGAGCGATAGCTCTTTCGGTAACAACAGCAATCGCTAATTGTAATGTAAACTGCTCTCTCGACCACCCCACTCCTAACCTGTATCCTGACCCCAATTCCATGTTTTAGTTGCGTGTTAGCATTGTGTAGTATGTAGGTACGTATCTAGAGTAGAGGGCGAAAAACATTTTGTTGTTGCAGTTTGACCAAAGCTGAATTTGAAAAGTGTCCGTCTGCGGTTGGGTTGGAAGCATTAACCGACGAGCTGCTTTTTGAAATTGTCGATCTCCATGTAGCGTTTTAAGTTACTGATGCAGATATCCGAAAGTAGAGTTTGAAATTATTGATCTACGTGTTGGGAATGGAAGTTCTCGATTTGCATGCTGGGGTTTAAGTTGCTGATCTAGAGGCAGGGTTTGGATTTGAAGCTGCTGTCTGCAAGAAGGGTGTTACATTCTTTTTTGCTACATTCTGGCATTAACAGATTTAAAAGGTATCAGGTATACCTCCGCCAGAGAACACGGACAGACGAATTACCAGATACTAAATCCCACTCACTACAGCCCTAGTTGCCCTGGGTGCAGAGATGGAGAAACGTGGTGCTGCAGTGGGTGTCAGCTCATTGCGGCATCAGAGGCAATGAAAAAGCAGACACACACTGGCAAAAGAGGGAGCGCAGAAGATCAGACCGACAACCTAGTGAGCTATGATGAAGCAAAAGACTATCACAAGGTTCAGCAGCGGAAGAAGTGGCAGCTTCAGCACCCAAAACACAACCCAGATGATGGCCACTTTTCTCTGCGACGACGGGAACAGCTGCAGATCTTCCGAATGAGATCTGGACACAATCGTCTGCGCCACCACATGCACACAAAACCCGGCATTGGACAGTCTGGAGAGTGCCCTTGTAGTCAGGGACAAATGACAGCAGAACATATCCTCCCAAACTGTCCGACGCATGCCATCCCGAAACAAATACTGGCCGATACCGACAGCGTTGGAGGCCAAGCTGTACGGCACCGTGGAGGAGCTGCGGCGGACGACTGCCTTCATCCTGGACACTGGGCTGAACATCTAAAGAGAGGCGAACGAGGAAGAAGAATTACCAGATAAAACACGACACGTCTTGAACTCTTGGGTCTTTCTCAGGCAATATAAACAACACCCCGGACAACAAACATGAAGAACGAGCAGTCGCTTATCTTGTCAAAGTCGGCGCAAGATGGGCGTTTGAATTTCCGCCTGCAGTCACCTCACTCTGCGACTGCATTAACAGGCTGTCAGTCTGGGGTACCATTAGTGAGGAGGGAAAACATGAGTGCAGAAGACGGTGGGTGAGAAAAAGAGGGGATGGCATGGGATGAAGAGAAAGAGAGAGGAGAATTTGTAAGTGGAAGGTAGATATGCGCTGGGAATGGGGGCGTGGAAGGAGGGAGAGGCTCGGGGGAGGGGGGAGGGGGGTATGGAAAAAAAGAGGACAAACGAAGACTCGGAAAGAATGAACGGGTGTCAGCTTTTCTCTGCTGCAGGTGTCCCTTGCACAACAAGCACAGACAGCGGAACAGGTGAAGGACAGGACATACAGACACTTCGCTGTCTGTAACAGTGGTTACAAGCCGTGAGCTATGGGAGAAAAGATCATCAAACAAAGGGGAGGGTGGAGGCGGGGAAGAGAGGTCGATGGGACGGGGAGAACGGGGGGTGTGGAGTGGGAGCAAGAGGGGTGCACCAGTGGCTGTAGGCTGAGAAGGTGGGCAGAAGACAGGAGCATTGGAGAGGTAGGCAGAACAGAGGAGCATTGGAGAGGACAGGCAGAACAGAAGAGCATTGGAGAGGACAGGCAGAACAGAGGAGCACTGGAGAGGACAGGCAGAACAGAGGAGCATTGGAGAGGACAGGCAGAACAGAGGAGCATTGGAGAGGACAGGCAGAACAGAGGAGCATTGGAGAGGGTAGCCAGAACAGAGGAGCATTGGAGAGGATAGCCAGAACAGAGAAGAGCATTGGAGAGGACAGGCAGAACAGAAGAGCATTGAGAGGAGAGAACAGACAGGCAGAACAGAAGAGGAGCATTGGAGAGGACAGGCAGAACAAAAGAGCATTGGAGAGGACAGGCAGAACACAGGAGCATTGGAGAGGACAGGCAAAAACAGAGAGCATTGGAGAGGACAGCAGAACAGAGGAGCACTGGACAGGACAGGCAGAACAGAAGACCATTGGAGAGGACAGGCAGAACAGAGGAGCATTGGAGAGGACAGGCAGAACAGAAGAGCATTGGAGAGGACCGACAGAACAGAGGACCATTGGAGAGGACAGGCAGAACAGAGGAGCATTGGAGAGGACAGGCAGAAACAGAGAGCATTGAAGAAGACAGGCAGAACAGAAGAGCATTGGAGAGGACAGGCAGAACAGAGGAGCATTGGAGAGGACAGGCAGAACAGAGGAGCATTGGAGAGGACAGCAGAACAGAGGAGCATTGGAGAGGACAGGCAGAACAGAAGAGCATTGGAGAGGACAGGCAGAACAGAGGAGCATTGGAGAGGACAGGCAGAACAGAAGAGCATTGGAGAGGACAGGCAGAACAGAGGAGCATTGGAGAGGACAGGCAGAACACAGGAGCATTGGAGAGGGTAGCCAGAACAGAGGAGCATTGGAGAGGACAAGCAGAACAGAGGAGCATTGGACAGGACAGGCAGAACAGAAGACCATTGGAGAGGACAGGCAAAAGAAGACCATTGGAGAGGACAGGCAGAACAGAAGACCATTGGAGAGGACAGGCAGAACAGAGGAAGCATTGGAGAGGACAGGCAGAACAGAAGAGCATTGGAGAGGACAGGCAGAACAGTGGAGCATTGGAGAGGACAGGCAGAACAGAGGATCATTGGAGAGGCAGGCAGAACAGAGGAGCATTGGAGAGGACAGGCAGAACAGAAGAGCATTGGAGAGGATAGGCAGAACAGAGGAGCATTGGAGAGGACAGGCAGAACAGAAGAGCATTGGAGAGGACAGGCAGAACAGAGGAGCATTGGAGAAGACAGGCAGACTGACCAATCGTCCTCATCATCTCAGAAGTGAGACAGCTGGTTTTGTGCTGTTCTGACAAACATACATTCTCTCTCTCTCTCTCTCTCTCTCTCTCTCTCTCTCTCTCTCTCTCTCTCTCTCTCTCTCTCTCTGTGCTGTCCTGACTTTCATATATTTTCTCTGTCTGTCTGTCTGTCTCTGTCTGTCTGTCTGCCTCGCTGTCTTATTCACTTATACACTGTTTTGTTCTATCCAAACATACATTTTCAGCAGTACGGGTGCTCATTGCCAGCTAGCCACACACACACACACACACACACACACACACGCAGAGGTATTTATCTTGCTTCAGCTTCAGTTTTTATCAAGGATGTATCACTGCGTGCGGAATAGTCCATGTAAGCTACACCACATCTGCTGTTTCGAGACCACACTGCTCAATATATATACTGATCTCTCTTTGTCTCTGTCTCTGTCTGTCTGTCTCTGTGTCTGTCTGTCTCTTTCTCTCTCTCTCTCTCTCTCTCAATCTCTCTCTCCCTCCCCTCCCCCCCTCTCTCTCTCTCTCTCTCTCAATTCCTTTCTGCCGCAACACCATACATCTCTTTTTATCAAGACATGCATTTTGTCCAGCCTTTCAAGAAGATGAAATCCATTTTTTGTTCTTCTGCCCGATTTATACCGACATGCGAAACAAATATCTATCAGATTTCAATGTGTTGTCTCACAGAAGGCAAAACGTATCCATTCTCAATACCACTAATCCATCATCAACAATGAATCTGGCCATCTGTGCCTTTAAATCCGCGCAGCTGCATGTTGGATCACCGTCAGTTCACGTGCGACTGTGGATAAGTTCTTTTTTTTTTTTTTTCGTGCGACAACTCCCGTTCCCTTGCGAAAATTCTTTGATCGTGTGTGGGTTCGCTTGCTTGCATGCGTGCATTTGTGTATGAGCGTTTGCGCACTCACGTGTCTCTTTCCCGTTTTGTTTGAGAGAGAGAGAGAGAGAGAGTCATTTTTCTGAAGTACTAAAGTATTGTGTGTAACAACGTCACAAAAAAGCTCAAGAATGATGTTAATATAAAACTCACTCGATTG
>JADBJO010000064.1:1135000-1137500 GCA_016801955.1 Conus betulinus
TGTGTGTGTGTGTGTGTGTGTGTGTGTGTGTGTGTGTGTGGTTCTTTCTTTCTTTTTCCTCCATTTTACTACGTTTTGCCCCCCCATCTTTTAATTTTGTTTTTATTCTATCTCACTTATTCTCCTTTCTTGCAGCTTATTCTTTTTGTCTTCATTTTTTTGTACTCTCTCATGCTCCCCCCCCCCCCTTTTTTTTTTATTTCTCTCCTTATCTCTCTCTATATCTATTTCTCTGTCTCTGTGTACGTATGCCTGTATGTCTATCTCACTCTGTCTGTCTGTCAGTCTGTGTCTGTCTGTCTGTCTGTCTCTCTGTCAGTCTGTATATCTATCTCCCTCCCTCCCTCCCACTCTCTCTTACCTCTCTCTCTCTTTCTCTCTCTCTTTTGTCCCCCCCTCTCTCTCTCCCTCTCTCACTTCACCCACTCCCCCTATCCTTCCCTCAACCCTGTACGTTCTCTCTTTTTCTTCCTCTGTGACCGAGTGCCCAGCTACCAGACTCGTATTATAAGATAAGACTTTACCATTCTCTTCACAGCTGTCTGTTTTGAAGAATGACCATCAAGAAAGGCACACACGGAATTAATATCCCTCTGACCCTCTTCATTGAATGTGCCAGCGCGCGCTGTATATGCAAGAGAGAATGTGAAGTCCCTGAAGGATGGAGAGGCCCATCCTCATCAACGAGAAAACGAGGCACTGAAGACACGGATGCAAGACACAGAACGGAAAACGGGCGATCTGGAGTGGAGGGACGTTCGATAGAGGACACCCTGATATTCCAAGGACTGCCTCGTACACAGACCCCGACACAGCCTGAATGTGAAGGACTCGTCAGTTATGTTATTGTTAGGACCACCGTTTTTTTTTTTTTTTTTTTCCTTTTTGTTAGAACTGTTTCTGAAGACATATGGAATAGTTCTGTAGCAGACAATATGTTACCAGTCTATGTAAAAGAGAGGTGATCTTTTCTAATGTTAAGGTCTTTTTTCAAAAATATGTTGTGGAGGGAATACAGAATCGTTTGTTTGCTTGTTTTTTGCAAATACTTATACACATCTTAGCTAAAAGCATAATGAAGTTAATGCATCTGTAGTTCACAGGATTCTGACCAGATTTGTTTACCTTTAAACAGTATGTCCAATACTGATAGCTTTAGTCTTATATCTGTTTTTACGTACATAACAAAAAACGACTCTCCAGTTTGATCGTACACACACCGCTTGAACAGCCATGCTCAACACACCCATCCATCACAGGCCGTACTGTCTATAAGACCAGCAAAAGATTCTTGGGGCCAAGCTATAAACTGAAGGGCTGAGGAGTGTTTGTAGGCGAGGACATTTCTCCCCGTATCAGAAATATGCGGCGGCCACTGTATCCCTTTCTGAAGAAAGCGTCAGTAATGTGGGAAGGTCACTGTATCCCTTTCTGAAGAAAGTGTCAGACATGTACCACGGTCACTGTATCCCTTTTCTGAAGAAAGCGTCAGAAATGGACGAAGGTAACTGCACGCCACTGCACGCCTTTCTGAATGAAGAAAGACAGAGGGAAGGGTTGATTAAAGGCTTCGATGACATTTGACCACCTCCTTATCGATGGAAAACGGTTTTCTCTTCATGACGGGCAAAGTCTTAGGGACTGTGAAGGGGGGTGGGGGTGGGGGAAACAGCCCAGCTTAACACCGGCAGTGAATGGCAGGAGGGGGCGTGACAACCGTGCGAAACAGTGGGGTTTACACCGTGGACAGGCCAGCAAAGTGCAGTGTGAGAAGAGGTGGCTCACAAAGTGAATATGGGATCAGTTGAGGGGCAGGGGAGGGGTGGGGGGTTAGGGGCAGTGGATAAGGGTGTGTTAATATGAAAACAAAACTTTACTACTCTGTTCACAGCTGTTCTTTTGAAAAAAAAAAAAAAAAACAATCATGAAAGGCACACACGGAATTAATATTGCTATGGCCCCCTTTAATGAAAGTGCGTGCGCGCACGCACGCACGCACGCACGCACGCACGCACGCACACACACACACAGCACGCACACACACACACACACACACCACTCACATAATCGGGCAGGCACACCCTCTTACCTGCAAAGGACTGAGACACGTGAGAGTGTGAGAGAGTGAGAGAGAGAGAGAGAGAGAGAGAGAGAGAGAGAGAGACAGAGAGAGAGAGAGAGAGAGAGAGATAGAGACAGAGAGAGAGAGAGAGACAGACAGACAGACAGAGACAGACAGACAGACAGACAGACAGACAGACAAGAGAGAGACAGACAGAGAGAGACAGAGAGAGAGAGAGAGAGAGAGAGAGAGAGAGAGAGAGAGAGAGAGAGAAAGGGGGTACCTGAAAGACAACAAACAGACAGGCATAAAGGATGACACAAACACACACACACACACACACACACACACACACACACACACACACACACACACACATCAGAGAGGAGAGAGAGAGAGAGAGAGAGAGAGAGAGAGAGAGACAGAGAGAGAGAGAGA
>JADBJO010000064.1:1157500-1160000 GCA_016801955.1 Conus betulinus
GTAAAATCCCATCACCAACTTTCGGAAGAGAAGGCCAGTTCGGTCGCTGGTATGAATGAAACGTTACACATAGCATGCATCTTCCATCAACATGGAATAAGACTGCCTTAATGGCGGGATACAAAAAACGGTCATACACACAAAACTCCACTGCCTGTCTTTACAGGGAGTGTCCGCAGGTGTATTAGCCTGCGTACGCAGAAAGATAGAGAAAGGAAAAAGATGTGGCCACAAAATCGTTTGACGGCTGTGGCTATGGATGTTTCGAACATAATAGGAAGCAGTTAAAATACAAAAAGAGCCTCTGCCTGGGCCACAAACTGAGGCCATACTCCTATGATTGTAATCACTCGCGTTGTTAGCTGTGTAACCACAATAGCTAATGCTGTACTCGTACTTGGACCACACCAGCAGCCAGGAGACTAGAGTTTGAGTTTCAGTATTGGACCTCTTTTGAAAGTGGTAAGATCATTCAGAACAGTCTGCCATCGGGTCTGTTGAAGTTTGATAAAACGGCTACCATAACTGGTTGTCCAAAGGTCCAAACGACCATCTGACCGATGTGATTGTTCTCCTCCCGCAGATATTCCCAACCTCCAAGATTTTTCAGTGACCCACACACACACACACAACACACACACACACACACACACACACACACACACACACACACACACAGAGAGAGAGAGAGAGAGAGAGAGAGAGAGAGAGAGAGAGAGCATGCATTCAGCTTAATGAATTATTCCCGCTTCCATCAACCATTCCCTCTGCCCCTCCTTCTCCTCCAACACCTTTTTCTCTTTCACACAGAAGAGAAGCACAGTCCTTATCATGAACGCCAATTCAACCAAAAGCTACTTCACACATGAGAGATATTAACAACACAACTCCACAGACTGCGGCAAAAGCCACTCACACTGATTTTCTTCCCCATCCCCTACTTTCACCTCCTCCTTCTTCTCCTCCTCCTCCTCTTCCCCCCCCCCCCCCCCCCCTCCCCACTACCTTATTGATGAATTCCTCACCTCCACAGACACCAACCAGATTGCCTGCCTCTGGCACCTACACAGGAGGAGAAATCAGGCGGCGTCGACATGGCGCCTTCAGACCAGTGTGCCAGTGTCTGGGATAGGCAGAGATTTCACCTGACTTCCAATGTGAAAGGGACGGCTGAAAGACGGGAACGCTCCTAAGACTATAAACTAATGAAAAATGAGAGAGAGAGAGAGAGAGAGAGAGAGAGAGAGAGAGAGAGAGAGAGAGAGAGAGAGAGAGAGGCAGACAGACAGAAACAGAAACAGAGACAGAGAAAGGCAGAGAGAGAGAGAAACAGACCGCTAGAGTATTTGATGTGCTCTGTGGCAAAAAAAAAAACAAAACAAAACAAAACTAGTCATTGTACTAGCTGAATGATCGGACGAACAGGAAACAGTACAAGTTTCTTTGCCTTTTGACTATGAGGACTTCCACACAGGCAAGGATAACAACGTGGGATAAGTTGTTGTGGAGAGATTTTCTTTTGTAATGAAAAACAAAACTGCGGGGCTGCTATGGTGCGAGTCAGTTCAAATAATGCCCCGTTGTTAAATCAACGCAAGTGAGCATGTGACAAGTGGACAAGTGGTGGTAAAAGTGGGGGTGGGGAAGGATTCGGAGGGGAAGACGGGAAGGTGTGGGGGGTGAAAACGACATTAGGCAAAGAGTGGACAAAATCCAGACACGTTGCATTTGGACACACACCCTGAATTAAAAGGAGCATGTGTACAACGCATACAGTTTCTGAGAAAGATGCCCCCCTCACAAGTTTCCTGTGTCTCCTTTCTCCCAACCCTCCTTTTCCTTTGCACGCCCCTTGCAAGACTTGTAATTACACAGAAACGTGAGTGAAAGATGGGCAAACAGCACTATAATCGACCAGAAAACTTTCTCAACAGGTCAGAACTGATCTAGCACAGGGATCCGGCTCTCCCAGGAAGAGGAAAGTTTCCTCCAGGAGTAAGACCACTCCCGCGCCTGACAGATGAAGCAATCAGACTGTCAGTCTTTAAGCCTGTAGCAGACAGAGCGTCAATCGACCGCTACCTTTCCAGAGCGCACCGTCTGTCTGCAGCTGCAAGCCATGACCGTTGTGCGTGCGAATAGTACGGGGGTGATCTGGTGCAGATGCAGAAGAACGCCCCCCCCCCCTACCCCCCCCCCCCCCCCCCCCCCCGCAAGCAAACAAACAAACAAACGAACAAAAAACAAATTTACTTCCTCCCCCATCTGTAACATGCTCAAGTGTACCATGATCACGCCAGACTCTATCAGACCCGCTTTCTTCAATATTTATTCCTGATAGTGATGCTTATGCTTGTTGACTATCTACGATACTTATCCTTCTTTTCAATAAGTGATTGTTATCCGTGTTGACTATTTGTTATACTTATCCACGCTGATAATGAATCATGGTGCTTATCCCTGTCGGATGTTTATGACAGTTATCCCCCATATCGACTAC
>JADBJO010000064.1:1162500-1170000 GCA_016801955.1 Conus betulinus
GCTACGTTGTGTCAATGTGCTCCATCCCATGGCACCACAGAGATGTGACATGCTACGTTGTGTCAATGTTATCCATCCCATGGCACAACAGAGATGTGACATGCTACGTTGTGTCAACGTGCTCCATCCCATGGCACAACAGAGATGTGACATGCTACGTTGTGTCAACGTGCTCCATCCCATGGCACACAGAGATGTGATGCTACGTTGTGACATGCTACGCATGTACGTGTGTCAACGTGCTCCATCCCATGGCACAACAGAGAGACATGCTACGTGACATCCCTACGCTGCTACGTTATGTCAACGTGCCCATCCCATGGCACAACAGAGATGTGACATGCTACGTTGTGTCAACGTGCTCCGTGACCGCTCGCTTCATACAGGACATGGAAGAGACAAAGGGGCATTTCTAAAACGAGACAGACAAGAGAAAAGAACCAATAGCAGAATATGAGATGGGGGGAGAGAGAGAGAGAGAGAGAGAGAGAGAGAGAGAGAGAGAGAGAGAGAGAGAGAGAAAGAGCTGTTCACCATCATTGTGCCACTGTAATGGGAGGGAGGGAGGGAGGGAGGGAGCGGGAGAGATGTTCACCATCTTCGTCCAACTGTTGTGCATCAAAAGACCGCTTCAGAGGGCAAGGGGGGGGGGGGGGGGGGAAGAAGTGTTGGGGAGGGGGGAGAGGTGTCAGACCACGAAGGGACAATGACTGGTTAAAAAAAAAGGAAGGAAAAAATGGATGACTGGAACGTGGTACAGACAATTACAGACCAACCAATTGCTGACATGGAAATCAGAAGTGGGCTTGAGCTTGGGAGGGGGGGGGGGGGGGGGGGGGGGGGGGGGGGAGGGGAGGGGGGACTTACTGGATTCCAAAATCTGAAATTTTTTTTTTTATTTCTTGTAATCCACCCAGGCTGTCTGGTTACATAGTGCAGCCCTTGAAGATCTGAGGTGAATAAAGGGGCGCTTGTACTGTCTGCCTTGTTGGCCTGTTGCAGACAAAGCTGTGGATCTAAAGGGCAGGCTAGGTGAATAAAGGGGCGCTTTGACTGTCCGCCTTGTTGGCCTGTTGCAGACAGAGCTATGTGTCTAAAAGGCAGGCTGTCAGTGTGTGTTTTCCCCATGACGAGCATTGAAAACCGTAAAAAATGTAGACACAGACAGACACGGAGAGACAGACAGAGGGAGAGGGAGGGAACAGGGTGCGGAGGAGAGAGAGAGGAAAGAAAGTAGGGAGAGGAATAGGGCAGACTAAAAAAATAAATCTTTTCTTCTTTCCACCGCGAAGGGAGAACAAAACAGTGATAGACGCCCAATCTGGCGAAGAGCGGCTGCCGTGGACACGAAGAGATGCCACGCCACAGCTCCACAACAGGGGGAGGCAAACAACCTCTGGTTGCCTTGATTCCCTGCTTGCTGCCTTGTCAGGTGGACGAGTTCCTCACCTCCATCACAGACCATCACATCGCCTCCTCCAGTGTCTGTTTGTCAGGCAGGATTAGGTTGGAGTGCCAGGCCGTCGCTCTAGTCCACACCACCAGTTTTTCCCCCATGGCATAATAGAGATGTGACATGCTACGTTGGGTTAACGTGCTCTATGATCGTTTGCTTCATACAGGACATGGAACAGGCCAAGGGGCATTTAAAAAAAAAAAGAGACAGACACAGCAAAGAAGATGAGAAGATTAGCAACGGAAATAAAACAAACAAACAAAACAAAAACAACCCTTGCTTGAAGAAAGGATTGATGATGTGTTGCAGGTTCCGGCTGTAAATGTGCAAGGGACAATCTGACTCTTTCAGGATATTCTGTTGTGAAACTCTCCGGTGCTGGTCTTCTGCACTGTCCAGTTAATGGTTGCCTGTTACCCTCCCCCTTAGTCCTCACCCTATACATACCCTGTCTTTTTCGTGCACAGAGACAGACAGACAGACAGACAGACAGACAGAGAGAGAGAGAGAGAGAGAGAGAGAGAGAGAGAGAGAGAGAGAGAGAGAATGTGTGCGCATATGTGTGTGTGTGTGTGTGTGTGTGTGTGTGTGTGTGTGTGTGTGTGTGTGTGTCCGTGCACACATGCACGTGCATATGCGTGTATATATGTGTGTGTGTGTGTGTGTGTGTGTGTGTGTGTGTGTGTGTGTGTGTGTGTGTGTTTGTTTGTTTAGTTGCACATGTATGTGCGTGGGTAGATGGGAGTGTCTTAATGACTACCATTAATCTGACAATATTTTATTTAGTCAAAAATCATCAATATGAACAAACAATTCCATAAGAAACGAAGCCACCGACCACAACAGGTCCGATGTGGACGCACCATGCTAACTTCGTGTTTCCCAATGAACGTGGAGATGTGGACGCACCACGCCAACTTTGTGCTTCCAATGAACGTGGAGATGTGGACGCACCATGCTAACTTCGTGTTTCCAATGAACGTGGAGATGTGGACGCACCACGCCAACTTTGTGCCAATGAACTTGGAGATGTGAACGCACCATGCTAACTTCGTGTTTCCAATGAACGTGGAGATGTGGACGCACCATGCCAACTTTGTGCTTCCAATGAACGTGGAGATGTGGACGCGCACCATGCTAACTTCGTGTTTCCAATGAACGTGGAGATGTGGACGCACCATGCTAACTTTTCGTGTTTCCAATGAACGTGGAGATGTGGACGCACCATGCTAACTTCGTGTTTCCCAATGAACGTGCAGATGTGGACGCACCATGCTAACTTCGTGTTTCGCAATGAACGTAGATATGTGGACGCACCATGCTACTTTCGTGTTTCCCAATGAACGTGGAGAGTCTTGGCCCTGGCTTAACGCAGATGCACGACTGCATGCTGTTCTTCTACAGACGTGGAGTAGGGGCTGGGTATATATTCAGGCACATATATGTGCTGGAATGGAGAGATGTGTCAGACAGACATTGTAACGATGCCAAACTTGTCATTATACTTGTATATAGCGTGTACAAGACGTGCTCCCCTCATATATAAGATATTCAATCCAATGATTGGCATTGTACTGGTAGATATGTATTTACACTGTATATGATTAACATTTGCAACTGTATTGTGATTGAGGCCCCATCAAAAAATGGGCCGGTGGCCTTCTGATTAAGGAAATCTCTCTCTCTCTCTCTCTCTCTCTCTCTCTCTCTCTCTCTCTCTCTCTCTCTCTCTCTCTCTCTCACCGAGTGAGGATCAATGAGACGAAGACTGGCACCAGCAGAAACAAACAGAACGGAACTTAACAGCCTACAGAAGGGAAAAAAAAGCATTCTATCGACCATTTCGCCCAAAGCTGTCATTAACCTTCAACGAAAACTGCAACGGCAAGTGTGACAGCATTCAATGTCAAGAAGCCCTCGATGTCTTCAGAATCTGACGGCAACAATTAGCGCTGATGTTGCTTTTCTCTGCTCTTCGTCTTGTGACTGTTATTAAAGTTGCTGCTCATATGGTGAACAGTGCTGCTGTCGCATTTTAAATTTTATTATATTGCTGTTGGTTGTTTTGTAATTATCACTGATGATTGATTTTTTTTTTGGTTACAACTATTTTCGGTGTCTTTACAATAGCCCTGATATTGTTGCAATTTATCAATGTTGCTTGTGTCATTAAAAATATTCTTATTATTTGTTATTACCGTGAACGTTGCTCGTTGATAGTAACAGTGATGTTTGTAACTGTCATTACTGTTGTAATTACCGTTGTATATATTTGTATTTTCATACCTGCTGTTATCTACACTTTCTATTGTTCTTATTTGTGTCTACAATTAACTTTTGTTGACGTTGTTGCTCTGCACGCGAGCGCAGCTACGTTGAGTGAGTGTAGTTTTTGGTCTTGGTGTCTGTCTGTCTGTCTGTCGGTCGGTCGGTCTGTCCGTCCGTCGGTTTGTCAGCAAGCTAAACTCAAAACTGGTAATAGGATCTCTATGAAATATTGCAGAAATTGTTGTGTGTGGACGCTAGCTGCAGTAAATGTATTTGGGAGTCCGTTGGTGAAAAACTTGACTCTTGTATTGAATGTTTGTGTATCATGCTGTTTCGTAATGTACAACATTGTCTTGAATTTGTAATGCATGGTGTCATTTTTCTGTCGCATCGCATTCTGGAGTATGATGTTGAAATACAATGTATTGTTTGACTGCGTTGCATTTGCCTTGTCTTATGCTGCTCTATACAGCTTGTGACTTCATTGCATCGCAGATCTTTTGCAGTGCATTCGTTGCACTGCCAACATAACCATGAATGGTGAGCCCCTGGAAGAAGTGACCAGCTTCGGGTACTTGGGAGCAACCCTGTGGAAAGATAGCACCTGCACAGCAGAAATCCGAATCAGGATCAACTCCGCATCAGCAGCGATGGCCAGACTGAACAGGGTGTGGAAAAGCAACATCAAATTCCACACAAAAATTCCGGCTCTACAAGTCACTAGTGGTCTCCATCCTGCTATATGGCTGCGAAGCATGGACACTGATGGCCGAAACAGAAAGAAGAATCCAGGCGTTTGAGACCAGGTGCCTGAGGAAACTACTCCGCATATTCTACAAAGAACACAAGACCAATGATTATGTGCGGAACCTGGTCACCAACCTAGTTGGCCCCACGAACCACTTCTGGCAACCGTCAAACGACGGAAGATGGCATGGTTTGGCCACGTCATTCGTCACAACACCCTCTCCAAAACCATCCTTCAAGGTACCGTTGAAGGAGGGCGCAGACGAGGACGGCAGAGAAAGAGTTGGTCAAAAAATATAAAGGACTGGACCAAAATGACCATGCCAGTTGTCCTCACGATAGCTACAAACAGACAAGCCTGGAGAGAAACGGCGGCTGCCTCATCACGTCCCCCCAACGACCCCAGCGGTCAGGGTAATGACTGACTGACTGACGTTGCATTCCATTTCATTATGCTGCGCTGCTTTCTACCTCAATCCACTGCGTTACAGTCTGGCTGACTATTGCATCGGTTCATACGACATAGCACTGCATAGCAGGTAACTGCTTTGAATCGTAGACTGGTTGCGTTGTATCGCATTGTATTGTATCGTATTATATTGCATTGCTTTACACTCATTGCATTGCATTGTGATCTATTGCATTGTATTGTATTGC
Organism: Conus betulinus; assembly: GCA_016801955.1. Classification (NCBI taxonomy): domain Eukaryota; kingdom Metazoa; phylum Mollusca; class Gastropoda; order Neogastropoda; family Conidae; genus Conus; species Conus betulinus. The sequence goes on from JADBJO010000064.1 coordinate 1,167,629, forward strand.
ACTGTCCTGCATAGTATTACAATGCATCATATTGTTATGCACTCCACTATACTGCGCGGCATGTGTGGTGTCTTATCGTGTCCTGTGTTGTATTGTTGTGGGCTGGAATAGCAACCTGTGGTAGAGCGCCGGACTCGTAATCTTGGTAATCCTGGGGTTGCGGGTTCGAATCTCAACCGGGCCGTTTCGATACAGGGTGATTTTTCCCTCGAAATTAACATTGCTTCTGACTCCATTTCCCATACAGTCCTTCGAATGAGACTATAAACCGAGGTTCCGTGTGTGCAAGCACGCATAACATCTTGCACACACGTCAAATCCCATCACCAACTTTCGGAAGGGAAGACCAGTTTGCCCGTTGGTATGGATGACACGTTACACATAGCATGCACCTTTCCGAAGATGGAGTATGGCTGCCTTAATGGCTGGATTAAAAAGAAACACACACAAAAACTCCACTCCCTTTGTTGGGTAGATGGGATTAATACTTGCCTGTCTCCACAGAGAGTGTCTGCAGGAGTATCAGCCACCGTACGCACAGAAGAAGAAAAGAAAGAAGAAGAAGAAGAAGAAGAAGAAGAAAGAAGAAGAAGAAGAAGAAGAAGAAGAAGAACAACAAACAACAACAAGACGAAGAAGAAGAAGAAGAAGAAGAAGAAGAAGAAGAAGAAGAAGAAGAAGAGAAAACAACAAGAAGAAGAAGTATTGCAAGGCATTGCAACGTACTAGATTTGTCCGTGTTCACTAGATCCCCAATATTAGTCACCCGTCAGCCAGTCTTCCCCTTCAGATGCATGTTGCCAGAGTCCGGTGTCACAAAGTTTCCTACCGTCAATGTATGTATCCTTCATCATATTCCTTTTGTCTGGCACTGTTGAAATTCCAACCACTACCTCCAAAAGTGGTCAACACCTTCCCTGTGTTCTTTTCTGTAACAACTATTGTTTGCTGCACGGAATTATCTAAGGAAGGAGGGTGAAGGGGGAGGAGGGGGTTGAGATTGGAGGGAGAGGAGGGGGGGGGGGTGGTGGATGGTCCATCTACGGGATCCAGGGAAAAGGGACGCAACCTATGCGCGCTTAAGACTTTATCTCTGTCGGGTCTATATGAAAACAGCGCGTCTGATACTGAAAATCAAAGCATCTTCTTATCTAAAATGAAACTAGATCTTTTCTTAAGTAATTACTTTCAATCCCTTGATTCAACTCAGGGTTGGACCAGCAACCTTTAGACTTCGGTGCAACGCTCCTCTGGCGACTGAGCTGTTTCAGCCATCAATGTAAACATCTTACTGGCATGTCTAGCAATCGATTGTGCAGGTTATAGCCTAATGCCTTTCGTCAGTCAACTCTGAATCCCATATACACACTGACATTACAAAACAACTCATTTCGATGAAATAAGATAAAAGGTCGACAAACGCACAAATGCATGCACACATGCACGCGCGAGTACGAACACACACACACACACACACACACACACACACACACACACACACACACACACACACACACCTCTGAGTCTGTCTGCACCATAAGCTACGTCTTTGTGCATGCCACAATGAAGTGGATTTACCAGTCCAACGCGTGCGGATTCTGTGACAGACTCCCGCCCTGAAACTGGCGGAACCTTCAGTAATATTGTCACGCGCACTCCATTAAACACAATGGCGTATAACAGATCACAGACATCATCAGCGACAGAAACCTACAAACGGAACATCAATACACAACAGGGCACAGGACAGAAAACAAAACCAACAATAAAAAGGCCCGGACACAAGCTACGTACCTATGTAATTTCTGGTTCATACGCAAATATATCTCTTTGTGTCTATACTTCTGACACACGCACGCACGCGAGCGCGCGCGCGCGCACGCACACACACACACACACAACACACACACACACACACACACACAGAGAGAGAGAGAGAGAGAGAGAGAGAGAGAGAGAGAGAGAGAGAGAGAGAGAGAGACAGACAGACAGACAGACAGACAGAGGGACACGCACGCACGCACGCACACACACACACACACACACACACACACACACACACACACACACACACACACACACACACACACACAGGCAGACAGACAGACAGACAAAGAAACACAGAGAGACAGAGACACAGAGACAGAGAGAGAAAGAGACAGAAACAGAGAGAGAGAGAGAGAGAGAGAGAGAGAGAGAGAGAGTGTGTAAACCAATACCGGAAACGGAACCACTTAGAAGTGGAGCCAGACCTGCGCACAACAGACAAGTGCGCCGGACAGACCTGTCGCCCACTATACCACCAGAACAACACGGTGACCAGGAATTTCCCACCACGAGTCACGTGATCCCCAGCCCCGGGCCGGTGAAGC
>JADBJO010000064.1:1185000-1195000 GCA_016801955.1 Conus betulinus
CTTCCTACCGTCTGACCTATCTGTTCACAACCACTTGATTGATGGTAATAGACGTTTTCGTCCGTTTGTTTTGCTTGACGTTTCCACAGTGATGAAGCCGGCTGTGGATCTGCAAGGGAGATTCCAAGGTTCGAGGTTTTTTAGGGTCTCATTTTCTTTCAGCCCCTCCACTCCCTGGCTCCGCTCCCCCCCCCCCCCCCCCCCCCTCTCCTTTCCCCAAAAGTCTCCCTACGATGCCTACTTAGGAGAGTGGATGCCGGGCGTCTGTTTTCACCACAGTTCTAGACAGTATCTGTCACTCAGGAAATTTCGAGTTGTACAATTCCTTTTTTTCCTTCAGTTTGTGTTTTTTTTTTTTCGATTTGATTTCTTTTCGTTTCTTTTCATTCTTTCTTTCTTTCCTTCCTCTTTCCTTCCTTTTCTTTCTTTCCTTCCTTCTTCTTTTTTATTTTTTTTCATCTACAAATCTAAAAAAAAAAAAAAAAAAAAAAAGCATATGTAATAACAATGCCCATCTTGCGCCAAGTTTGACAAGATAAGTGATTGCTCGTTCTTCATTTTGGTCGTCCTGAGCGTTGTTCATCTTGCCTGAAGACGACCTCTTAGGTCGAAACGCGTCGTTCTTCTGTCTTGTGATTCGTTTGTCCCATTTGTTTGGCGTAGTTCTCACATATACTTTTAAAGGCTGTTTACATTTATGTTATCACACATAACTTTTAAAGGTCTGTTTACATTGACGCCTGCAGTCGTCTCATTTTGCAACTACCTTCTTCTCTGTTTTTGACATTTCTACCTACTCCTCTTGTCTCTACTTCGCGTGTTACCAATCCATACATCTCTCTCTCTCTCTCTCTAAATATATGTATACCTCTCTCTCTCTCTCTCTCTCTCTCTCTCTATATATATATATATATATATATATATATATATATATTTGTTAAAACTTTGATTAAAATGTAAAAGCTTTTACATTTTAATCTAACAGATGCCGCTCCCAACCCGGTTGAGCACTTTTTTAAAGTTATTGTTGGTTAGCAACACAATTATCTATATATATATATATATATATATATATATATATATATATATATATATATGAACATGAACAAACAAAAAGAACCAAACAACAACCACGTTGAAGTTTTCCCAATATTTCGACCTCTTCGGTCTTCCTCAGGGGACTTTAATCAAGCAAAATGTGGGAGAGTGCACGTGAACATAACGAATTTCCAGTCACAATATATATATATATATATATATATATATATATATATATATATATAATTATAAACAAAGCTTGCTTTCGTGTCTTTGAAAAAATAAGGGGGAGATAAGCTTTCATATCTGCAGTGGTAGATAATTCTGCCTAACAGTATGTGCTTGAGTGGGTGAACAGGGGATAATAATAAAATGCTTCTGAAAATAGTATGTTTGTTGAATTGCTATAAAAAAAAACACACACCAAAGGTCCCACCTAAGAAGCAAAAGAAATTATGAAACAACAAAAATATAAGCTACATTTTCTTGTGAAAAGTAGAAAATATAAAAAGATAACAACTCAAGACACAAGTGCTGAGGGCCAGTTCTTGACTGATATGTACTTTTTTCTAAACTATGAATTCATTATCACGGACACAGTTGATGGAACTCTCTGCAGTGACGACTTAAGTGATGCGAGCTGTCCTTACTAAAACGAACTGTCACTGCTGATTCTGCAGATGTTCTTCACCGAACCACGGTAGACCTGGTCCTAGGGTTATGTGTTGTTCGTCCGTCGTGTCGACGAGAGACCGCTTCAGTCATCTTGGCGTTAATACAGGGTGAGATGACTTATGGACACGCAGGTAGCTTGATCAAGTCGATGCGTGCACGGAATGTGCGGCGACAGCTTGGACAGGGAATGTGGGAGACCTCTTCTTGCTTGCTAAGGAGATATTTCCTTGCCTGCCTCTTTTGTTGCGCGGCACCTGTCCTCCTTCTTCACATAAAAAATTGGCACCTTTGTGGATAGAGTAGCGCCATCTGTCTCGATCCTTAGCGGTGTGTTCCCTTTGTGTCAGGTCTGATATAAACACTCTTAAGGGAGAGCAGGAGAGGAGAGTAGTGACCTGTTCCTTGAATGGCTCCCACATGTGACATAGTCTCTCTTGAAGACGGACACTATCACCCTCATTACCACTCCACTCCTTCTTCTCTACTTTCTTTTTCCCTTTATTTCTCTTTTTTGTGGCTTTTCTTCTTTTTTCTTTTCTTTTTAATCATTCTTTTCTCTATTTTTTTTTAAACGCACGCCCATCTTCTTGCACCGAATCTGAGAAGATAAGTGACTGCCCGTTGTTCGTTTTCATTGTCCTGAATGCTGTTCGTCTTGCCTGAACAAGACCTAAGAGGTTGAAACGCGTCGCGTGTTTTGTTCTGTTATTTGTTTGTCCCTGTTAGTTTTGCGGACTCGCTAACAGTTCTTTTGAAATTCGTTTCAATTTCCGCACGTCACTTTGCAACTAATTTTTTTTTTAACGTTGTTTTCTTTCTACCCCCCCCCCTTTTTTTTTTTCGTCTTTTTCTTTCTTTCACTCACTCCCCTTTTCCCCTTCTTTCTTTCTTTCTTCTCCTTCCCTTTTCAATTTTTGTTTTTCCTTTTTCTTTCTTTTTTTTTTTTTTCGTGACTGGTAATTCGGCATGTTCACGTGCACTCCCCTGCATTTTCCTTCCCGCTAAAAACCCTTTAAACTGTCCACCGACGTTCGAAAAATGTCCGATGCCTCCTATGGCCGAGCCTTTATTACAATCGGTAAATCGGTTACCCTAACGCTGCACGTGATATCGCCATGGCTCCGACCTCGCTGTCCAACGTGATTAGCGGGTTGAGACGACGAACAGTCCCGGCATATTACCTCCCCTGTCGATAAGTGCGGCGTCGAGAGAGAGAGAGAGAGAGAGAGAGAGAGAGAGACAGACAGACAGACAGAAAGGCAGGCTGACAGGCAGGCAGACACACAAACAGACAGACGTACAGAGACAAAGAGACAGAGAGTGAGACAGATTCTGAGACAGACGGAGAGAGAGTGAAAGTGAGAAAGAGAGAGAGACAGAGACAGAGAGAGAGACAGACAGAGTGAGTGAGAGAGAGTCTGACAGACAGGCAGACAGACAGACATACAGACAGACAGACTGAATAAGTGAGAGAGAGAGACAGACAGACAGACAGTGAGAGCGAGAGCGAGAGAGAGAGAGAGAGAGAGAGAGAGAGAGAGAGAGAGAGAAGACAGACAAAGACAAACAGAAAGACAGACAGATAGACAGACTGACACACGGACAAACAGACAGGGGGTAGAGGCAGGATGAAAAGAGTCACACAGACAGACGTGTCAGAGAAAGACAGAGAGACAGACAGACATCGACATTTTTCCGATGCAAGAGAATTAATTCCACTGTCGTCCAGTTCAGGGCCGTGGCGTCCATTACTGACAGATGTTAACTCCATTTCACCACTGTCCCTGACTGGGCCAGTTATGATGGTCGTTTCTATGCTGCATACTTAACATTCCTGATCCCCATGTAGCTGCTGTTTTTTTTTTTTTTCCTTTTTTTTTTTTTCTTTTGGGGGGGTAGTTGTTCGCTTTTTTTTCATTCAAGGGGGCAACAAAGTCAGTCTATGTTGTCACAACGTTTCCGTTGTGTGTGTATGTGTGTGTGTGTGTGTGTGTGTGTGTGTGTGTGTGTGTGTGTGTGTGTGTATGCGCGCGCGCGCACGTGTGTGTGTGTGTGTGTGTGTGTGTGTGTGTGTGTGTGTGTGTGTGTGTGTGTGTGTGTGCGTGTGTGCGCGCGCGTGCGTGCAAGGCACACTTAAACAATGTATTATTTTCTAAAACGAACACAAGAACAGCAGATTAAGAAAAATATGCATTTGACAGAAACCATAAACACTGAGAGGACTCTCGCAGCCATCCCCTTGCTCCATGTCACCGAGAGATAAACGTGAACAATCGCTTGAACGTTTTCAGCAAGAGATTCATTGCTATGAAACTGACATATTCTTGTGAAAATTGCAATGTTACAAGCATCGCTTTTAACACTCGTTCATGACATGTTGAATGATACTTTGGCAAACATTGAAATCAAAACTGCTTGGCGTGACTTACATTTCATACAGATATGTCATTATCATACGCAGTAACACCAAGCAATGACTTAATCTTACCCAGATGTGATTATCATACGCAGTAACCACCAAGCAATGACTTACATTTTTACCCAGATGTGATTAGCAAACGCAATAACTACCAAGCAAAGACTTACATTTTATACAGATGTGATTTATTACACGCAGTAACTACCAAGCAAAAGTGTAGTTAGAAGAAACCTCTCACTAAACATAGAACAGGGATTGGCACATATGTCAATGTATGTAAAGAAAAAAGTTACGTAATTTGTAGTAATAAAAAAGCAATTTAAATAGTCTTATTAGCTTTCATAATGATGGTTACCCAAAAAATGCCAGAAGGCTTACGTTACAAATCCACCTTCATGACTGGATTAAACTACAAACAAAATCACTGAGCCAGTGACCAGTATGAACACCGAAATTGGAAAGAAAAAAAAAAAAAAAAAAAAAAAGCAGAAAAAAACTCACTTTGTCCATTACGTCAATACGAGATGACGACAGACATTTCAAACAAGTTAAGGCTGAAAAAAAATGCGTACTTTACAGAAGACAGATTTGTTAGAATTGTGGCCATGTTTTGATCCACGACTCGCCGTTTACACACACACACACACACACACACACACACACACACACACACTCGCGCACGCGCGCGCGCGCGCGCACACACACGCTCACACACACAGACAGACAGACAGACACACACACACACACACACATGCGCGCACGCCCGCACACACACACACACACACACACACACACACACAGCCTTCCCACTATTCTCCCGTTTCTCCATACCGCTTATCCCATCTCCTTCCCAACCGTCACTCCATTTCATTGTACGTGTGTTAGCATGCCCTTATACCACTCACAGCCTACTTGGAAAGACCAAGCGTTGTGTTGGCACAGAGCGAGTAGTTCCCCTTTCGAAGCGACGATTGCGTAATGTTAGCTAACGTTTTTTCAACACCTCCCCCCTCTCCCTCCCTCTGGGGGTGCCTACTCTACTACACTTTTGTCAAACATTTGACCACGACACACTTAGCATCTGAGCCAAATAGGCAATTTACCTTTTTTGTACTCCCAGTTTTTATAGAACAGGGAGTACTTTAGAATGGGAACGAAGAAATGCTGTCTGTGTGTCTGTCTGTGTGTCCGTGTGTCCGTGGTCAAAACGTGTTCCACTCGCTCCAGACAAAAGTACTGGGCCGATCTTTCTGAAAATTTGTAGGTATGTTCATTATGGGCCACGGATGATGCCCATGATTTAGTTTACAGTTAACCGTTACTAACGGCTGTAACGGCCTGTAACGATTTTTTCTTCTTTTTGGAATATCTCAGAAAGTACTTGGCCGATCTTTCTGAAAAATTGTAGGTATGTTCATTATGGGTCACGAATAATGCCTGATGTTTTCGTTTACCGTTATAACCGTTACTAACGGCTGTAACGGCCTGTAACAGTTTTTTTTTCTTCTTGTGGAATATCTCAGAAAGTACTTGGCTGACCTTTATGAAAATTAGCAGGTATGTTCATTATGGATCACAGATGATGCCCGATGTTTTAGTTTACCCCGTTATAGCCGTTACTAACGGCTGTAACAGCCTGTAACGGTTTTCTTCTTTATGGAATATCTCAGAAAGTACTTGGCCGATCTTTCTGTAAATTTGTATGTATGTCATTAATGGTCATCGATGATGCCCGATGTTTTAATTTACCCCGTTATAGCCGTTACTAACGGCTGTAACGGCCTGTAACGGTTTTTTCTTCTTTATGGAATATCTCAGAAATACTAGGCCGATCTTTGTCAAAATTAGCAGGTATGTTCACTATGCTTACGGATGATGCCCAATGTTTTAGTTTACCGTTATAGCCGTTACTAACGGCTATATCGGCTCATAATGGGTTTTTCTTCTTTATCGAATATCTCAGAAAGTACTTGACCGAACTTTCTGAAAATTTGTAGGTATGTCCATTATGGGCGACGGATGATGCCCGACGTTTTAGTTTACCGTTGTAGCCGTTAATGACGGCTGTAACGGCCCATAATAGTTTTTCTTTCTTATGGAAATGCCTCAGAAAGTACTTGGCCGATCTTTCTGAAAATTTGTAGGTATGTTCATTATGGGTCACGGATGATGCCCGAGGTTTAATTTACCGTTATAGCCGTTACTAACGGCTATAACGACCCATAACGTTTTTTTTTTTTTTTTATGGAATATCTCAGAAAGTAAGTGGCCGATCTTTCTGAAAATTTTGTAGGTATGTTCATTATGGGTCACAGAGATGCCCGATGTTTAAGTTTACCGTTATAGCCGTTACTAACGGCCATAATGGTTTTCTTCTTGATGGAAAATCTCAGAAAGTTCTTCGCCGATCTTTCTAAAAATTTGTATGTATGTTCATTATAGGTCACAGATGATGGCCAATGTTTACCAGAATAGCCATTATTAACGGTTACACTAGCCCAAGACGGATTTTACTCTTTATGGAATATATCGCGTATTCAGGATAAACTGGGAGTGTGTGTCTGTTCTGATATAACGCATGTAATGCAGCATACTGCCCAGTTTGGATTTTGTTTTGTTTGTGTATGTGTGGCTGTGTGAGTGTATGTGTGTGTGTGTGTGTGTGTGTGTGTGTGTGTGTGTGTGTGTGTGTGTGTGTGTGTGTATGTGTTTGTGCGTATGTGTATGCGTGCGTGCGTGTGTTTGTGTGCGTGTGTGTGTGTGTGTGTGTGTGTGTGTGCGCGCGCGTGCGTGCGTGCGTGCGTGTGTGTGTGTGTGCGTGTGTGTGTGTGTGTGTGTGTGTGTGTGTGTGTGTGTGTGTGTGTGTGTGTGTGTGTACTTGTTTGTGGGTGTGTATGTGAAACTCTGTGTGTGTGTGTGTGTGTGTGTGTGTGTGTGTGTGTGTGTGTGTGTGTGTGTGTGTGTGTGTGTGTGTGTGCGTGCGTGCGTGTGTGTGTGCGTGTATAAATGTATGTATGAGTGTGTACATTTTTGCATGCGTGTGTGTGTGTGGTGGTGTGTGTGTGTGTGTGTCCAAGCATTCGAGCGCGCGCGTGTGTGTGTGTGTGTGTCCAAGTTTCGAGCGCGCGTGCGTGTGTGTGTATGTTTGTCTGTGTGTGTGTGTGTGTGCGTGTGCGAGCGCCTGTGCGTGTAAGTGTGTGGGTGCGCATGTGTGCACGTATGTGTGCACGTGTGTGTGTGTGTGTGTGTGTGTGTGTGTGTGTGTGTGTGTGTGTGTGTGTGTGCGCTCGCGCGTGCGCGTGCACTTGCGTTTCCGCGTGTACGCGCGTGAGCGTATGTACCAACGTGAGCACGTTAAGTACGTGCGTGCATGCGTGCGAGCTCGCCCGCATTCTTCTGCGATGTCCTAAGCCTCTCAAAACGAAAACGACTCAACAAATAAAGCTTTCTCCACACTAACAAGACAGGCGATCTCCCACAGGATGGCTTTGCTCCTGAAGTGTTCTTCACACCAAGACACACATCCATTGCCAGCAGATGAAGCGAGAGAAAACGATCGACATCTGCAAAATGAATTAAATCCACTTCCTCCCCCCCCCCCCACCCACCCACACACACCCCCCCCCCCCCCCCCCCCCCCCCCCCCCCCCCCCCCCCGACCTTCCCCCTCCCTTCATTTCTCAGCGTGGTATGTCCTTGATGCCAGAACAGACGATATGAAAGGAAGAATCAAGACATTATTAATAACCAGAGTGCTCTGTCACAGACACGCAGCTACGGCAATATTAAAAGGAATATGAATTGCTTTTTGTTGGTCTTTTTTGTTTTTTTTATGGATGCTACTCTCCTCTCTCTCTCTCTCTCTCTCTCTCTGTGTGTGTGTGTGTGTGTGTGTGTGTGTGGTGTGTGTGTGTGTGTGTGTGTGTGTGTGTGTGTGTGTGTGTGTTTGCCTGTTTGTCTGTCTCTGTCTCTCTCTTCTCTCTCATTTTTCTTCCAGTTTCCTTTTTTCCTTTCTTTCCTTTTTCTTCATTCCTTTCTTTCTTTCCTTCTTTTCTTCCTTCTTCTTCCCTTCCTTCCTTTCTTTCTTTATTATCTTTTAAACGACAGTTAATCGGTATGTTCTCGTGTACCCATCTTATACCTTCCCCTTCGACGATTGATTTGGGTTTTCTTTTCCCCTTAAAATTTCAATGCCCCGTGTATCCACGCCTTGATCACGGCGGTCAATCGGTTGCCCGTACAGCTGCACGTGCTGTTGCCCTGACTCTGACCCCCGCTGTCCACTGTGATCAGTGCAGTTTGAGAATGAACAGTCATGGCTTATAACCTCCTCTGTAAATAAAACCCAGAGAGAGACGGACAGACAGATGGACGGGTAGACAGACAGAGGGACGGATAGACAGATATACAGACAGACAGCCAGATAGAGAGAGAGAGAGAGAGAGAGAGAGAGAGAGAGAGAGAGAGAGAGAGAGAGAGAGAGAGGACAAGGGCAGGGACAGAGACAGCGACACTAGAGAGACAAAGTGGAACAGAGCGAGACCAAGCAGGACAAAGGGACAGAACGGGACAAAGCGGGTCAGAGCGGAACAGAGACAGAGACAAAGCGGGACAGAACGAGACAAAGCGGGACAGAGCGGAACAGAGATAGAGACAAAGCGGACAAAGTGAAACAGAGACAGACAAAGCGCGGACAGAGTGGAACAGAGAGAGACAAAGCGGGACAGAGCGAGACAAAGCGGGACAGAGAGAGAGAGAGAGAGAGAGAGAGAGAGAGAGAGAGAGAGAGAGAGAGAAAGCGGGAAAGTACGAAATTAAAGCGGAACTAAGCAGGACAGACAGAGAGAGAGAGAGAGAGAGAGAGAGAGAGAGAGAGAGGAGAGAGAGAGAGGAGAGAGAGAGAGGACAGAGAGGAGAGAGAGAGAGAGAGAGAGAGAGAGAGGAGAGAGACAAAGCGGGACAGAGCAAGACAAAGCAGGACAGAGCAAGACAAAGCGGGACAGAGTAAGACAAAAGCGGACGAAGCAAGACAAAGCAGCGCAAAGCGGAACAGAGTAAGACAAAGCGGGACAAAGGGACAGAGCAAGACAAAGCGGGACAAAGCAAGACAAAAACAGGACAGAGCAAGACAAAGCGGGACAAAGCGGTACAGAGCAAGACAAAACGGGACAGAGCAAGGACAAGCGGGACAAAGTAAGACAAAGCGAGACAACGCAAGACAAAGCGCTAGCGGGACAGAGCAAGACAAAAGCGGGACAAAGCCAGACAAAGCGGGACAATGCGGAACAGACGGGACAAAGAGAGAGGTAGACGCGAAAGACACAGACAGGCAGAGAGAGAGAGAGAGAGAGAGAGAGAGAGAGAGAGAGAGAGAGAGGAGAGAGAGAGAGAGAGAGAGGAGAGAGAGCAGACAGACAGACAGACTGACTGACTGACTGATGACTGACTGACAGATGACTAACTGACAGAGAAACGGGGAGAGGAGAGAGAGGAGAGAGACGAGAGAGAGAGGAGAGAGGAGAGGAGAGAGAGGAGGAGAGAGAGAGAGAGAGAGGATGAGAGGGAGAGAGAAGAGAGAGAGGACGAGAGAGAGACGGCGAACGGAAGACGGCAGATACACAGACATACAAGCAGAGAGAGAGAGAGGAGAGAGAGAGAGAGAGAGAGATGGCGAGAGACAGTCAGACATCAACATTGTGCCAATGCAAGCGAAATTAATTTCTCGGACCTCCGGTTCAAAGTGGAGGTGTTCATTCTCGATTGATGTCAAGTTAATTTCAGGGCTGCCCCGTTATTGAGCGCCGTCACCGTTCTTCCTTCGCAGCATCATATTTCGCGTCCTGATCTTCTGGGCCTTTCTTGACTCAC
>JADBJO010000064.1:1200000-1202500 GCA_016801955.1 Conus betulinus
CACCATCTTCCACTGTAACCTCTGCCCCCCCACCTGACTCAGTCATGCCCCTCCCCTCTCCCAAACAAGACACCACTTTCACGGCAGTTACTGAAAGCGTTAGCAGAGACACCAGCACAGACACTGAAAGCGTTTCCAGTGACAAAGACGGTGACCAAGCTTCAAAGCCAGGGAGCATGCCAGATGTGTGCTGCTGCCATGATGACTGTGTGTCCAAGGAGGAGTTTTTTACAAACGACACAGTCCCTACAAGCTGAAGTTTCAGCCCTTTGTGCAGCACTGCAAGAAGCAAGACAGACATTCAAGACTGACATAGATGCCATCACCACTCAGTTACTACACTTACAAGCCCCAAACACACAAAAACCTCTCCCCACTCCTCAAATCACAATCTGTCCTCCAAGACTGCATCCTCCAAACCACCCTCCCCCAAATCATCCCCCCAAATCATCATCTCCCATATTGCCCACCCCGCCGAATGCCGCTGCCACAGAGAGCAATGCTGACAGCGGACACAGCGCAGGCAAAGCAGACTCCACACCAGTGTCTGAATCCCTCTCAGTCGGCAGACCTCCACCCCCCAACCCTCTCCAACATGTCAGTGTCACTAAGGACACCACCCCAATTCTCCAACATATCAGTGTCACTAAGGACACCACTACCATTCTGCTGGGGGATGATACAGTGAAAGGGGTGGATCCCTCCCGCTCCTCACCTCCCAACAGTAAGCCCCCAAAGGTGTGTGTAAGTGATCTAACAGTGACCCAACCTGACTGAGTGGCTCAGTGGCCAGACACCCTCAACTACCGTGAGACTGGCTGCAGTTCATGTTGGGGATCCACGACTGTGCACAAGTCCAGGCCTCAGCAGACAGTGCCATCAGCAGTGACAAGTGGAAAGACCTTCTTTCCCAGTGCCGGAGGGTCTTTCCCCCAAAGCGTCACTGCTAGCCTCTGCTATCATGCCTGCCAGAGGACGACACCCCTTCAATCCAGTCATTCATCACAGCAACAGGAATCTGCAGCAGTGTGTGAGACGGTATGTGTGTGCATTTCAGGGACCACACTGCTGTCTTCACCACCAGCAGTGGTGCACCCAGAATGGCATTGTTCCAAAATGCCATTCTGCCTACGAAGAAAGGGACAGCACGCCTTGCCGAAAATCTTTGCTAGGAAACAGGCAGACAGCATCGGCACAAAGAGGGGCAGTGACCACAGGCCTCGCCCCACTGGACGTCTCTCCACTTCCCCCTTGTTACATCACCGCTCCCTTCCTCCTCCAGTCCATTCACCTACTCCACGCATGTTACCAACAAACAATCACACATCACAGTCCTCTCAACCCCAGAAACCCTCCTACTCTTCCCCATTCTCCGGCCGACCCACACACTACTCGGAAGTCTTTCCTCCCCTCCCTACCCCCACTCTAACCCCCCACCCACCCACTTCGACGACCGGACAGCAGGCCTACTACCACGCGGGGAACTAATTCGTATGGTAATAGAGAGAACTACACTTCGCCTCCACAACCACCACCCATGATGCCACCGTCTGTGTATCCTCCTATGTTCTTCCCTTCTTTTCCTCGTAGCTTCCCATCTGCTTTTTGGCAGTGGCCACACTTCATGCCAATGCCACCAAACTATGACCAGTTCTCATAGACTTGTTCAGTGTGTAGACTTGAATGTGTGTGTGTGTGTGTGTGTGTGTGTGTGTGTGTGTGTGTGTGTGTGTGTGTGTGTGTATATATATATATATACACTCGTGTGGAAAGTGCAGATTTTGAACTATATGCATCTGCCAATGTGGACTGTGTAATTCCGAATCTGCCGACCATCTGATAAGCTGAAAAGAAAAAGTGGTGCGAACTACATTATTAGCATTTCTGAAGAAAGCAAGACTTTTATATCATAGTTTTTATCGTACCTGAATGGTGTGTGAGCACGCTCAGAAAGAAACGTCCTGTGGTGTAGATAAAGCTTCGGTGACACTTGCCACAAGCGTGTTACGTAACTTTGTGAATTTAACTTTTGTCCTTTTTCATATTCATTATCCTTTTTCATTGAGCATTGTTGGATTTGGTGTGTAAGTGTGTTGTATCACAGTTATTTGTAGTTTTGATTTGCTTGTTTCTCATATTTATTTTGAATTGAAGATAGTTGTGTGCGTATATACCATACGGACACATTGAGTTTGTATTCAAGTGCATCCTTGCTATATTTGTTTTAGTTGCATAAATGGTGCGATCATCTTCAAAGTGGCCACAGGAAGACGGACTACGTATTGGACATCTTAATATAAACTTCACTGAATGAAGACTTTCAGATATTGTCCCTGATGGCACCGTGTTAATCTCTGGCTACAATACTGTATGCGCGCGCGCGTGCGCGCGCGCGCACACACACACACACACACACACACACACACACACTGCCCACATCGACAGGCCTGACATCTGCCGACCAAAGCCCACATCGACAGGCCTGACATCTGTCGACCAA
>JADBJO010000064.1:1210000-1219004 GCA_016801955.1 Conus betulinus
TGTGTGTGTGTGTGTGTGTGTGTGTGTGTGTGTGTGTGTGTGTGTGTGTTTCCAGATCCATTCTCCAGTATTTCTGAAGGCAGCGTCTCAAACTCTGTTTGCCCAATTTCAACTGAAGAGGAAAACTGGTCGCCAAAATTTTGACGATGATGACGCAGTTGTAAGTAAGACATTGCGTTTTTGTGAAAAATCGCTTGCGAGGTGGTCCGACCATAAATTCAATTAGAAATTATGCCATTTGTCTGGCATGTAATAGCCATAGGACTGCTTCTTTGAGTTGATTAACTATTGGATTCTTAAGTATATCATTTTAAAAGGCAGTAAATATTCAAATACGGAACACAGTCACAGCAATTTGCGCTCACATCTATGCTATTTCTGAACGCAGCGTCTCGAGACATGATAGCAATATATTTTTTTTTTATTCGACAGAAAGCTTCTAAAAATCTAGCCATAAGGCGTTTGCTTCCAGAGTTACTGCGCTCGTGTAAACATCGGTTCTGACACATTATCTAATGGAATCTTTGCTAAAGTGATTCCATTTCGGGCATGATACAACCTCAGAAATAGAGTGGTGAACTGATTAAGTGATAAGATCCGTTGATGTACTGCCGAACTTGTAAAGAGATGAAAACAAACGGTTTACATAAACTTCAACAATTCGTGCTCACACATCGCTTGTTCTTCTGAAAACAGTCTGAAAACCTGTTGGTTTCCAAACATTTCAAGACTCGCAGGAAAGGGTTCCGAAATTCTGGCGATGGGGTGAGAGAGATGAGCACATTACGTTAGTACCTTTGGTTAAAAGATATCAGTTGTGACGCACTTTTGTCCGTAATTTGTGTTCAAACAATACCATTTTTCTGACCCTCAGATCGCTTCTGAACTGATAAGTGATGGGATTCGCAGGTTGACAATTTTGCATGTATAATCAAAGACAGGTTACAGATATTGCAGCAGCTGGGGAATATTCCTGTTAGGGCCAGCATCCCACCATCAGAATGCCGAACAAACAGGACCCAGCGCTGAACCATTTGCCTTGGTTTTTTCTGTGTGGAGGTAACTGCTGTTTGCAAACAGACTGGCTCTGGGTCCAAGTTGTTCTGGAACCCGATACACATATTCTCCCTCCCGTATTGTGGCGTCGTCTCCACCATGCATGGATGTCACGCAATAATGTCGCCAGGTTCCATTAAGTCAGTGATCAGAAACTAATCGTTGCTGAACAATTCAGTGGTGTGTGTGTGTGTGTGTGTGTGTGTGTGTGTGTGTGTGTGTGTGTGTGTGTGTGTGTGTGTGTGTGTGTGTGTGTGTGTGTGCGTGCGTGCGTGCGTGCGTGTGTGCGTGCGTGCGTGTGTGTGTGTGTGTGTGTGCGTGTGTGTGTGTGTGTGTGTGTGGAAGGGTTGGGGGAGGAGGCTGGGTAATAAGGGGGTAGGGGAGAAAACAAGAGAAGGCAAACTATTCCTCTCACATTCAGACCATCACTCGGCGAAGATTCATAAAAAGAAAAGGTGGGATAGGGCGCAGAAAGGAAATGGAGAGAAAGGGGAAACTAACCACCACCAGTGCAAGTTCAGCTGTTGGCCAGTCTGCTGACTTTTCATAGGAGATGAGACAATTTTTTTACAGTGATTCTAAAATGTTCCGTGTAATATCACCGTAATAAGGGCGGATATCTAATATTTGAGCAGTCGGCCTTTTCCTGTCAAATAAATGCGTTGGGAATTTTCTGAAGTGACGTATATAAATACATCCTGTGTTTACAATGAAACAGAGCTGTTTTGACAGCCAATTGTTAAGGCTTCATCACAGTAATCCGAGGGCCTGAGTTTGATACCCGGTTGCGCATAATTCCATTTTCCGCCTTTCTTTTTCTATCTTGATCTGTTCCACGACGTATTTTCAATTTCCGTTCATTCATTTTCTAAAAGCTGAACAGTCCTGAAGACGTGTGCTATTACTGAACCTGTGAAATGAAGGACCGTTATGTTTCAAAGTCAGTCTAGGTGGAAAACTACCTCGTTCGATAACTGCTTCACACACACACACACACACACACACACACACACACACACACACACACACACACACACACGCACGCACGCACGCACGCACGCACGCACGCACGCACACACACACACACACACACACACACACACACACACACACACACAAGTCGGTACGTTTACTGGTTTAAAGAATCCGGCCTTGATGTTTGACACATAGAAGCTGCCTTTCAAAGACAGTTTCTCTTGGGTGCTTCTGAATAGATGCCTCCTGGTGAGATTCCTATAGCTTCGTTGCAGGCCTTTTTGGCACGGTAGTGCTTATAGCGTGTAACACCACTCCACAAAAAAGTCTGCAAATCCGAAAAAAAAGTAGACGTTATATGCGTGAAAGCACCCGCAGATGTACTTCTCATTCTCGCCCACTCTTTTCTCCCCCCCCCCCCCCCTCTCTCTCTCTCTCTCTCTCTCTCTCTCTCTCTGGCTAGAAGTCAACAGGTAAAACTCAGAAATATGCCATCTCATCATCCAGACCAGCTACTGTGAATGTAGGAGAGAAAGAACAACAACAACAACAGAAAAAAGATGAAAGAAAGAAAGAACGAAAGTAAGGAAGAAACACCGATGCATAGACAGACAGATCGACAGATGCAAGAAACAAAGAAATCACAGAGAAGAAAAGGCATAGGAAAGATAGGTAGAGAGACAGATAGGTACATATTGATCAACTACTTAAGAGACACGTAGAAATAATGAACCTACAGACGAAAAGAAAAACAGAGGAAGAAAGAAAGAAAGAAAGAAAAAGAAAGAAAGAAAAGAAAGAACGAAGGGAAAACAAAAGACGAAGACACTATCTTTGTCAGTGAATTAGAGAGCTCAATAACTCCAGAACTGTTGAGGGGGGTGAGGTGGAGGGAGAAGGGAAGGGAGGGGGAAGTGACAAACTGTGTTACTGGGTTCTTGACGGAGTCACCATCGACTGAGATTCAGTTTGTAATCTCCAGCAACGACATCGACCACACAAAGACCGAGAGAAAAGACATACTTTCCCCAAACAGTACAGTGCTCATAGACACTGAGCTGGGGGAACTACTGTTCTATCCTGCTGGGGGGAACCACTGTTGTCTCCTTTTCCGCCGTGAAACAGACATATAACCAGCCACAGGACGCAACAAAGAGAACGAATCAGAAGGAAAGGCTATACAGAATAAAGAAAGGAAGGAGCACGTACGATCAGAAAACGGGAGGGGGGGGGGGGGGGGGGGGGGGGGGGGGGGGGGGGGGTGGGGGGGGGGGGGGGGGGGGGGGGGGGGGGGGGGGGGGGGGGGGGGGGGGGGGGGGGGGGGGGGGGTGGGGGGGGGGGGGGGGGGGGGGGGGGGGGGGTGGAGGACAGGGGCAAAAGAAGAGGAAACCAAGTGCACACAAATGTCTGCAGTCATTACGACAATGATACGACAATGATACGAACGAACACAAGACATTGGCTGCAAAAACATTAGTTTTTCACACGCATTACCAGAGGAAACCAAGTGCAAAACAAATGTCTCAGTCATTACGACAACGATACGAAAAACACATCAAACAGGCTGCAAAACATGTAATTCCCATACACATTACCAAACAAACAAGCGAATTTCCGACAGCTTTCACCTTTAGCTGTCACTGACAACAGACGAATAAAGCTGCACAAACACAACACCACCAGATCTCAATCAGGTGCTGATGCCAGAGATGAATTAATTCCTCTGCCCGCTGTGACCACGCCTTTACCGAAAGAGGCGGACAGGGCGAGGAGGAGGAGGAGGAGAAGGGTGGGAAGGGGTGTTTGAAGACGACAGCGGTAAAATGTAAACACAAAATCCTGCACTGATCTTACAGGAAAAGCCCGTGACACATGTGACGTTCATTGAACCGTTTGTGTCACGTTTTTCTCGTTAGAGTGGTATTTCGTCTACTGGGGTAAAATACTATGTTTATGTCACGCTTGTCTTACTAGAGTGCTATTTCTACTGGGTAAAATACTATACGTCAGATCCCTGTGGTTCGGCTGGTCCCCCCTATGTGCCTAAACACAGACAATGCACTCTCCATCAGGGGGGATTCTCATCATCTCCATGGCGGGTGAAGGGGAGGGGGGCGGGGGGGAGGAGGGGGAGCACCTCCCGACGGGCCTCCACAGCAGACCCAGCGAAGGAAGAATATGAAAGTGGGAAGAAGTTGTCATGAGGAAATGAATAGCCAGAACGACAAATAGATTGATTTTTTTTTTTTTAATCGAACAAAAGAGAGAGAGAGAGAGGAGGGACAGAGAGAGAGAGAGAGAGGAGAGAGAGAGGAGAGAGGAGGAGAGAGAAGAGGGAGCAAGAGAGAGACAGAAGAGAGGAGGGAGCAAGACAGAGAGAGTGGGGACGAGAGGAGGAGAGAGAGAGAGAGAGAGAGAGAAATAAGAGACAGACCAGACAGACAGAGGAGGAAGAGACAGAGAGAAAGACAGAGACAGACAGACATGCACACACAGAGACATTTGGAAACACAGACACACAGAGTCATACAGTCAGGACAGGACAGGACGCAGATAGAGAAGTAAGAGAGATAGAGAGAGGAGAGAGGAGAGAGAGAAGCAGGATGAGAGAGGATAGAGACGACGGACAGACAGAGAAGAGACACAGAGAGAACAGTGAGAGAAAGGGACGAGAGACAGAACAGACAGACAGAGACACAGTCATACAAACCAGACAGTACATAACAGATGTCACCCACAGACACATACACACCCACAACACACACACACACCACACACACCACACAACACCCACACACACACACACACACCAAACGGACAGACAGATTGACAGACAGAGGGAGAGAACAAAGAGGAGGGAGAGAAGGAGGCAGGAACTAAGAGACATACAGGACAGACAGAGAAGACAGAGAGGAGATAGAGAGATGAGAGTGAGAGAGGAGAGAGATAGATAGAGACACAACACACAGCACACACACACCACACACACACACACACACACAAATGACAATGACAAATACACACCCGCGCACACACACACACACACACACACACACACACAATAAAACACACACAGAGAAATACAGATGTGAGAGCGAGAGATAGAGAGCGAGAGACAGACAGACAGACAGAGGCAGACATATCCAGAGACAGTACATAGAAGACAAATAGACAGAAGACAGACAAATAGCCAGAGAGAGAGAGACAGTCAGAACAGAGGAGAGAGAGAGAGAGAAGAGAGATAGAGAGAGAGAGAGAGAAGAGAACATAACACAGCACAACACAACACAACAAAAGCTCCTAACACACTTGCAACACAAACACAAAACAAACACAGTCAAAACCACAAACCCAACAAACAGCAACAACAACAACAAAACTCGACAGCGGTGATGTATTTTCTCATTACCCGCACAGTTCAGTGAAAGTTAGAACCTTAGAACCTACAAAACACAAACCTCCTAAAACAGGTTTGGCAGCCATGACGTATCCTTTTCGTCCGACATTAAACAGACAGACAAACAAACAAACAAAAACAAACGAAAACATAAGTAGATTTTTGGTTCAGATTCATCAAGAAGGGCCTTAATGCGTGGGGATTAGTCATACATCCTACACCAATCTACAAGCCATGAAAACTACAACACACAAACACACACACACACACACACACATCCCACACACAGCACACACGCAAGCACCACACACACACACACACCCCACACATCACACAACAAAGACACAACACACACACAAAACCGAGGAAAGAGAGAAGAAAGAACTGAGGGGGAAAAACTTGAAAAAAAAAAAAAAGGGTACAGGAAGGCACGAACCGAAAGAAATGGACTGGGAGAGAAAGGAAGGGGTGAAAAAAAGACGGGGAGAAATAAAAGAAAGAATATCCTCCCCCCCCCCCCAAAACACCCACACAAACACACCACACACACACCTAGAAAAGATTATAAACGATGGTGCAAAATTTCTACGCGCTGCCGCTCTGTTCTTCATATGATACACACAGAGAAAAAGGAGAACGACAGAGTGAAAAGACAATGAATAAATAAAAGGAAAACCGAAAAACGACTCCAGAAAACTTAACTGTAAATGATGACGTATCATTCCGATCTCCTGCCGCCCAGTCTTTGCATTTTGAAAAGAAAAAGAAAGAAAGAAAGAAAGAAAGAAAAAGCAAAGAAAAAAGAAAAGAAAAGAAAGAAAAAGGAAAAAAAAAAAAAACAAAAGAAAAAAAGACTTCGCGCTGAAAGCTGAAAGAAAAAAAAAAAAAAAAAAACTGAAAAAGAAAAAGAAGAAAGGAAGTAAAAACAAAAAAAAAGAAAAGACGGAAAGAAAAAAAGAAAGAAAGAGGCGGGAAAGCTAAGAAAGAAAGAAAAAAGGAAGACAGTCAGAAGAAAAAAAAAAGAAAGAAAGATAGAGCAAGACAGACAAACAGGCACCGACAGAAGAAGAAAGAAAGAAAATGAAAAGACAAATGGAAAAAAAAAAATGAAAGAGAAAGAAAGAAGAAGAAAACAATGAAAGAAAGAAAGAGTTCCAGTTTGAAAAGATTCCTATAATTGGACGACAAACAATCATGTATAATTCCGCCGCTCTGCCACTCAGGTCTTCATGTAACAAAGTGGGTGGGGGGGGGGGGGGGATGGGGGGGTGGGGGGGGGGGGGGGGGGGGGGGGGGGGGGGGGGCACTTTAAAAAAATAAAACAGATAAAAACGAAATAAGATTTTTTAAAAAGTAGAAAAAAAGAAAAGACAATAGTGTGTGTGTGTGTGGGGGGGGGGGGGGGGGGGGGGGGGGGATATGCAAGGGAAAAAAAACACCATGGAAAAGAATTAACAGACTGGACTACAAACAATTTATGTATCGTTCCGCCGTTTAAATCCCATCAGTTTTCATTTAGCATATACAGGAGAGAGAGAGAGAGAGAGCGAGAGAGAGAGAGAGAGAGAGGAGAGAGAGAGAGAGAGAGAGAGAGAGAGAGAGACAGACAGACAGACAGACAGAGAGAGAGAGAGACAGACAGACAGGGACAGACAGACAAAGAGACAGACAGACAGATAAAGAGACAGACAGGCATATAGAAAGACAGAGACAGACAGACAGAGAGACAGACAGACAGACACGACAGACAGACAGACAGACACGACAGACACGACAGACAGGGACACGACAGACAGACAGACAGACACGACAGACAAAGAGGCAGATCTATATAGGCAGACATAAAAAAAGACATTTACAGAAAGACACATAGACAGACAGAGGGGGGGGGGGGGGGGGGGTGTAGAAAAACAATAAATGGAAGAATGGATTGAACAAAATAGACCCCAAACACTAAAAATGCTCCTCAAGCTAAAGTATAACCAAAAAAAATCATGTGTCCTTCCGCCCTTCACCCACTCACTCCGCGCGACTAAGCAATCACAGTGGTCAGTAGGAAAAGCTTGGTAGGTGGTGACCTGCCTAGGTTAGAACAGAACACAGGCGCCGCTCAACACCACCGACGTGGCTCGGCAGCAGTGCGGTTACTCCTCCGGTGGGTTTGCCTGAAGACGACTTGACATCCACTGCTCCCTGTGGATTGGTTGCCGGTGCCCGGAGTGCGGGGGGGACGAGCCGGGCTGTGGCTGTGGCTGTGGACGGGGGAAGTGGGGGGGACGGGCGGGCTGTGGCTGTGGACGGGGAAGTGGGGGGACGGGCCGGGCTGTGGCTGTGGCTGTGGACGGGGAAGTGGGGGGGACGGGGCCGGGCTGTGGCTGTGGCTGTGGACGGGGAAGTGGAGGGGACGGGCCGGGCTGTGGCTGTGGGACGGGGGAGTGGGGGGACGGGCGGGGGCTGTGGCTGTGGCTGCGGACGGGGAAGTGGAGGGGGACGGGCCGGGCTGTGGCTGTGGACGGGGAAGTGGGGGGGGATGGGCCGGGCTGTGGCTGTGGACGGGGGAGTGGGGGGACGGGCCGGGCTGTGGCTGTGGCTGTGGACGGGGAAGTGGGGGGGACGGCCGGGCTGTGGCTGTGGGACGGGGAAGTGGGGGGGACGGGCCGGGCTGGTGTGGCTGTGGACGGGGAAGTGGGGGGGGACGGGCCGGGCTGTGGCTGTGGCTGTGGACGGGGAAGTGGGGGGACGGGCCGGGCTGTGGCTGTGGACGGGGGAGTGGGGGGGATGGGCGGGCTGTGGCTGTGGTGGTGGGGACGGGGGAAGTGGGGGGGAAGGGGGGCCGGGCTGTGGCTGTGGGCTGTGGACGGGGAAGTGGGGGGATGGGCCGGGCTGTGGCGTGGCTGTGGACTGGGGGGGTGGGGGGGGACGGGCCGGGCTGTGGCTGTGGCTGTGGACGGGGGAGTGGGGGGGGACGGGCCGGGCTGTGGCTGTGGCTGTGGACGGGGAAGTGGGGGGGGGGGGGCCGGGCTGTGGCTGTGGCTGTGGACGGGGAAGTGGGGGGGACGGGCCGGGCTGTGGCTGTGGCTGTGGACGGGGAAGTGGGGGGGGACGGGCCGGGCTGTGGCTGTGGCTGTGGACGGGGGAGGGGGGATGGGCCGGGCTGTGGCTGGGCTTGGTATTGGGGGATGGCCCGGGCTTGTGGGCTGTGGGACGGGCCAAGTGGGGGGACGGGCCGGGCTGTGGCTGTGGATCGGGGGGGCGGGGTGGGGGTGGGACCGGGCGGCGGCTGTGGCTGTGGACGGGGCAAAGTGGGGGGGATGGACGGCCCGTGCTGGGCTGTGGACGGGAAGGGGGGACGGGCGGGCGTGGCTGGGGCTGTGGAACGGGGAAGTGGAGGGACGGGCCGGGCTTGGGCGTGGCTGTGGGGACGGGGGAGTGGGGGATGGGCCCGGCTGTGGCTGTGGCTTGTGGACGGGCGAAGTGGGGGGGACGGGCCGGCTGTGGCTGTGGCTGTGGCGGGGGAGTGGGGGGATGGGCCGGGCTGTGTTCTGTGGCTTGGACGGGGGGAAGTACAGGGGGGGG
>JADBJO010000064.1:1232803-1253237 GCA_016801955.1 Conus betulinus
TCTCTCTCTCTCTCTCTCTCTCTCTCTCTCTCTCTCTCTCTCTCTCTCTCTCAGCCATTCAGCTCCAATCCCTGTCGTCATCATCCCCCTCCCTGTCCCAACTTCCCACCCTTATCTCACCCTTGAATTGTATTTCCGTTCGCACACATCCGTTTGCCGCAACGCGAGAAAACTGCTTTGTTCTTTTTTGCCCCACCCCTTCCTTCCTTCTTTCCTTCCTTCCTTCCTGTCTTTATTCAATTCTTTCTACCCATCTCCCCTTCTTATACGGTTTCATTAGCGCTGGGAAAATGACCTAACAGGATATTGTATAATTGTATTGTATTGATTTTTTTTTAATGCATTGCATTGTCTTGTGCTGCGTTGTGTTGCGTTCCCATTGCTTTTCAATTCCATCTGCCCACCCAGTTTCGTTCAGAGAAATGAGATACATTTCTCTGGTTGGGTGGGTCGTACATAACCGTGCTGATGAACAAACATAAGCTACTACGGTGGGTGATGATGATACGTTCATTGTTTCTTTTAAGTGAATCCCCTTCTCTCTTTTTTTTTCCATTGCGTCTTTGAACAACACAATGATGATTACATTTCAGTTGTTTTTACTTGCTTGTTTTGATCTTATTCGTGTGCATTTTTTTTTTCATGTTTGTGTCTTAGCTCACACCAAACAAGTTACCTCCCAGCCTCAGCCACCTCCCCCTTCCTCCCCGCCACCGCCCGCCCTCTCCCCTCCCCAGCCACCCCACCCCTATATTTACTCATTCATTTTTGCTGTCTCAGCCTCTGTGCAACCCCAGTGACCTCACTCTCACACATCCCTCATTCCGCTCTCCCTGTCCACAGCTGTACCCAGTGTCGCTCTTTCGCAAGTCCGACGACCAGCCTTCTACACGGAGCTGGAATCTCTATGTGGCCGTCTTAAGGCAACCCGCTGCAGGAGACACTTCACTGCCGCTGAGTCGCTTTCGGTGTTGTTGGGTGCTGCCCGTTCTGATCTAACGTGCGCGGGACACAACCCCCACGTTAAGCCCTCTGTTGACAACAACAGTTTCTTAGTCGTGGAACCACCAGCATTGATGTTGGTTGGTTGGTTGGTTGGTTTGGTTTGTTGTCGGTTGGCTGGCTGACTGGCTGGCTGGCTGGTTGGTTGGTTGGTTGGCTGGCTGGTTGGCTGGCTGGTTGGTTGGCTGGTTGGTTAGTTACTCATTTGGTCATTTATTCATTTGTTTATTTTGTTTATTTACTTACTTATTCGTTCATTCACTCATTCATCATGTATCGTTTTATACAGTTATTTATCTATTTATGTCTTTATTTTTCCACTTGGACGGGCCCTTTCGGCCGTTTTGAAGAGCGGGAGCCGCTCACACGATCCGCCAGCAATCGGGTCCTTCTTCAGCTAATAACAGTGACTTCAAATGTTTCACAGAATGTGCAATCACTCGGCCCTGAACGCTGAATCTACCGGCCTCCCAGCATGCTCAAGCCTCCATGCTTAGTAATAAAATGCGAGCAGCCTAAGCAGGCAATCTCTGTGCACACACACATGAGGACGGTGGTTCCCATGCCGGCACTTTCCGTTATCAGCAGGAACGGCATTCTGATCGAGCTAAGGCTATTGCCGTGCTCCCTTTCTTCCCTCTTGTCCCCCTCCCTCCCCATCCCACCATTGTCCTTCTCATTGTCTGCGAAAGATGGAAGCCATTGCAGAGACCACGATGTATATACCTACAGGAGTGTTCCACACAATGTAGGAGGGTGAATGACACAGCGGACACGTCTCCCTTTGAGAACACAGTCGAGGTGCCAGAGAGGAGAAATATTGACCAGACGTTCAAAACATGACCGCTGAAGGACAAGAACCCACAACGGCAGCGCAGATGTTATTGTATATGTATGTGGTCAGAGAGCATGGGGCGGGGAGGGGGGGAGGGAGTATACAGAAGTGGCGGGGGGCGGGGGGGGGGGGGGGCAGGGGGGCGCAGGGAGAGGAAGTTTATTTGTCCCTGCGGTTTGGCGGACTTACATTTTTTTTTTTTAATGTGTGTTTCAATTTCCGCCTGCGGTCACCTCACTTTGAAACTGACATAGTCCAATGACAAAAAAAGAAGAAAAAAAGCAGCAGCAAACAACAACAAAATGAAACTGACATAGTCCAATGACAAAAAAAAAAAACAAAACAGCAAACAACAAAATGAAAACTGACAAAAGTCCAATGACAAAAAAAGAAACAACAACAGCAAACAAAAAACAAAATGAAAACTGACAAAGTCCAATGACACAAAACAAAAAACAAACAAAAACAAAACAAAAAAACAAACGAAACAGCAGCAAACAAAACGAAACTGACATAGTCCAATGACAAAAAAAAAAGCCAAAACAGCAGCAAACAACAACAAAACGAAACTGACAAAAGTCCAATGACAAAAACAACAACAACAACAACAACAACAGCAACAACAAAATGAAACTGACATAGTCAAATAACAACAACAACAACAAAAAAAACTGCAGCAGAAACAACAATAACAGTAACTTTCCATCCCATAACGACAACCAGACACTAGCTTCCAACCCAGCACTACTCGTGCCAGCGGTTTACTCAGCACGCACATGATTAGGAAAAGAATGGTTAACAGCAACCAGTGATACGTTCTGCAGGGATGAAGTCACAGTGTGCCCAATGTTCGTTGAACCATCCTGAGTGCCATGCCTTGGCCCTGTACAATTTCCGGGCAGGAGGCGAGGCAGAGCCGGGACCCCCCCCTCTGAAGCCCCCACCTGAGGCACCAAGACATGGCCCTGTACAATTTCCGAGGATACTGGGGTGACAGGCAGACCGAACTCTGAAAGGCACACGAAGACAGGACCGTCTGCTTGAAGAGGATACCTTAAGTGTTTGAAGCAACACGGTTGTTTCACTTGAAAAGTTAGAGACAGGCAGACAGACAGACAGAGGGAGATTTTTTCTTGATCAGAGAGATACAGAGAGAGAGAGAGAGAGAGAGGAGAGAGAGAGAGAGAGAGAGACAGACAGACAGACAGACAGACAGAAAGAGGCCAGAGTGAGACACAGAGAGACAGAAGACAGAGAAGAGAGAGAGAGAGCTGAGAGAGAGACAGAGAGCGAGAGTGAGATAAAGAGAGACAGGAGAGAGAGAGAGACAGACAGACAGAGACACCGAGGACAGACAGACAGACAGACAGAGAAAGAGAAAAGAGGGGTAATTTCTCACTCATTCACCCTTGTTTGTACGAAGTGCTTCTTTCGCTCAGTTAGCGATAAATCAGTAAGTCATTTCACAAACAGTTGTTTGGACAAATCAGGGAGAGGGCCTCCCAACACTCAGACAGGCCCTCTTTCGGCCAAATCAGAGTTTGGGGGACATATCGCGCGCGTAAAACAGAGCTGTTCCGCAAGAAAAAAAAAAGAGAGAAATAATGCTCAATATCCATAAAAGGCTGTTCGGGACAGCCTGCACCAGGGGTTAATGACTCAGCGGACATGTTTGGCCCGAGACAACTGTCTGAACCAAGTCAAAGGGGGGGGGGGGGGGGGGGGGGGGGGTTGCGGAAGAGCACAAAAGGGTAAAGAATGACTCTAAAAAGGCTTATCTTCGAAATTTTGCCACGAGACTCACTGTTTTTCTTCATTGCATTGAACATTTTTCTTCATTGCATTGACAAAAAAAATTCTTCAATTAAAAAAGAAATTGTTTAATTGCCACTGATGTGGAAAGTAATTAAATGCGTGTTGACAGTCCAGTTTAATTTTTTTTTTCTTTTTTCATTTTGTTTGTTTGTTTGTTTGTTTAGTGCACGGGAATCGAATATCTTTCACTTTATTTTAAATCAGGACTGTCGGAAATTACCAAGAAAAAAAAAGACCAAAACGCACAATTCTTCTTCTTCAGCATCACCATCAATATCAGCGAATCACTTTGGGTTATACCTGATCAGTCAACATACGGTAAATTCATAGCAAAATTGAACGAAAAAACGGACCTCTTTGTCTCCGGGTTTTTAATCAAGTTAACAACGTAAGCTGACATTTTCATTTACACATTGACCACATGCACACACACACCACACACACACACACACACACACACACACACACACACACACACACCACACACATGCACACACCACAACACACGCACACAGAGAGAGAGAGAGAGAGAGAGAGAGAGAGAGAGAGAGATTGAGAGGAGAGAGAGAGAGAGAGAGAGAGAACCCGACGTTATGCATGTGCGCTCGTAAAAAAGTCACTGGTGCAGTACGTATAGTAACTACCTCTTTCTCCCCTACCCTCATTTCCTCCTTATCCCCCCCCCCCCCCCCCCCCCCCGAGACCCCTCTCCACACCACCCACCGCCCCCTGTACCATCCTACCCATCCCAAGTCCACGTCCCCTTGCCTTAGTCCCCCTTCACTCCCACACCCCACACCCCTCACTCCCATAGTTTCTCAGCTCCTCCCCCCCCCCCCACCCAGTCCTTCCCTCTCGTCTCCCCCTTGCCCCTGCTCCCCCATCCCCCTTGTTCCATAGTCCCTCTCCATCCTGTCTCCCCCCCCCCCCCTTCCAACCTCCTCCCTTTTTTTTTTTTTTTTTTTTGATTTGCCTTAAGACCTGGATCGAATACTGACATCGCTCTCTTCGCCACCACAGTGTCCCTTTAACAATGCGTGAAGTGCGAGAGTCCAAAACAAACTAGCTTCGCTCTTGACGTTGTTATGTTCATAAATCACCATAAAAATGAAATAAAAACTGTGGATCTGTCTATGGAGCAAGGAAACAGACTCACGCGCCCACGCGCGCGCACACGCACGCACACGAACACACACACACACACACACACACACACACACACACACACACATATATATATATATATAGATAGATAGATAGATAGACAGATATACAATTGTGTGTGTGGTGTGGGTGTGGGAGTAGGGTGGGGTGGGGGGTGTAATGGGTCGGCTGCCACATCCGAAAGTGCCGTGTCTAAATTGCATTGCCTCTCCACCACTTTTCTCTGTGTCACGGTGTCTCTTCCAGCTGTCATAAACTACGCCAGATTTTCACACAACGCCAAAACCTCCCTAGACACTCCTCCATCACTCCCCTCCCCCCTTTAACCCTTCCTCAACACACACACACACACACACACACACACACACACACACACACACACACACACACACCACACACACACACGCACACACACACACACACACACACACACACACACACACACACAGAGATCGGGTCACACACACACACACACACACACACACACACACACACACACACACACACACACACACACACACAGGGTCACACAGAGAGAGAGAGAGAGAGAGAGAGAGAGAGAGAGAGAGAGAGATTGGGTCACACACACACACACACACACACACACACACACACACACACACACAGGGTCACAGAGAGATAGATAGAGAGAGAGAGATAAAGAGAGAGAGAGACAGAGACAGAGAGAGAGAGAGAGAGAGAGATTGGGTCACACACACACACACACACACACTTCCCTCCCTTACGTTCTCATCCACTCTCCCCACTCTCACTCTCTCTCTTTTCCACGTGCTAAAGTGGGCGCCTGCCTCCTCCCCTCAATTCCTCTTGGGTCCATCCTCACCACTCCGCGAGTGTCCCACCTCATCCACCTCATCCCCCCCAGTTCCTCTTGGATCCATCTACACCTCTCCTTGCTGTGACCCCGAGAAACATCAAAGAAAAAAAGAAAGCACCAGAAGTCTGGTTGGCAGGGGCAGCCAGCTATATATCAGGACACTACAGCCGTCATCTACCAGACGAGACACAGACCAAGATCCTAATCCCCCAACTGGACAGCTCGTTTCTTCCATTGACGGAGAAAAACGCTGAGACAGATAACACACAGCTTTGGGTTCAGAGATGGGAGATGACTAGAGACAGGGACAGAGATGGAGGCACACACAGAGAGAAGGGTACAGAGATGGGTGAAAGACAGAGACAGAGACAGCGATGGTGGACACACAAACATGAACAGCGAAATGGAGCACAAACATAGACGGGTACAGAGATGCAGGACAAACATAGACGGGTACAGAGATGGAGAACAAACATAGACGGGTACAGAGATGGAGGACAAACATAGACGGGTACAGAGATGGAGGACAAACATAGACGGGTACAGAGACGCAGGACAAACAGACGGGTACAGAGATGGGGACATACATAGACGGGTACAGAGACGCAGGACAACAGACGGGTACAGAGATGGGTACAGAGATGGGGACATACATAGAGAGATGGGGACATACAGAGATGACAGGACATAGGATAGACAGACGGGTACAGAGATGGGGACATACATAGACGGGTACAGAGACGCAGGACAAACAGACGGGTACAGAGATGGGACATACATAGATACATAGACGGGTACAGAGGCAGGACAAACAGACGGGTACAGAGATGGGGACATACAGAGACGGGTACAGAGATGAGGACATACATAGACGGGTACATATACACAGACGGCACACAGAAATGGGAAACATACATAGACGGGTACAGAGATGGGGTACATGCATAGACGGGTACAGAGATGGGGACACATATATAGACGGTTACAGAGATGGGGGACATATATAGACGGGTACAGAGATGGGGGACATATATAGACGGGTACAGAGATGGGGGCATGCATAGACAGGTACAGAGATGGGGGACATATATAGACGGTTACAGAGATGGGGGACATATATAGACGGGTACAGAGATGGGGGACATGCATAGACGGGTACAGAGATGGGGGACATACATAGACGGGTACAGAGATGGAACACATAGACGGGTACAGAGATGGGGACATACATAGACGGCTAGAGAGATGGGGACAAACATAAACAGGTACAGAGATGGGGGAATACATAGACGGGTACAGAGATGGTGGACACACACAGACGGGTACATAGATGGTTGACACACATAGACAGGTACACAGATGGTTGGCACACACAGACGGGAACACAGATGCACCCAGACGGGTGCGGAGACGGAGGACACACACACACACACACCACACACACACACACACACACACACACACACACACCACACACACACACCACAAACACACTCACTCTCACTCTCTCCTCTCTCTCTCTCTCTCTCTCTCTCTCTCATATTGATCGCACGATTGTCAGCAGGAGTAAAGACACAACCTGAGGGGTGTTCTCACACAGATGGCAGGGTACTTTGTTGGCCTTTAACTCGGTCTGCCTTCTGTCTGTCTGTCTGTCTGTCGGGTCTCATAGATGGTTGACACTCAATCACATCGCAATTCTCCGTACCCTTTCTGTTGGCATCTCTAGAGGGACCACTATAGCCAATCCCCCTCATAGACACACACACACACACACACACACACACACACACACACACATACAAACACACACCCACGCACGCACACATACTCGCGCACAGCACACACACACACACACACACAACACACACACACACACCACACACACGCATAGCACGCATGCTCGTACATCACACACACACACACACACAACACACACACACACACATCACACACACACACACACGCTCGCGCGCGCGCGCGCATACAGACGCACGCACACAGACGTGCAAGCACACACACACACACACACAGACACACACACACACACACACACACACACACATGGGGCACACACAGACTCTCAGTTCCTTCTTTGACACTGGCCATTCCCCGCGCAGAACCACCCTTTCAAGTCTGAAATGATTTTCTCAACCCCCCCCCTGTCTCTCTCTCTCTCTTCTCACACTCTCTCTCTCTCTCTCCTATCTCTCTCTCTCTCTCTCGCTCTCTCTCTCTCTCTCTCTCACAGACGCCACCTCTCTCTCCTCAATGAACATCCATCTCTCTGCGTTCATGTCTGGGACCTCTAGATAGGTACTCTCCCCTTTTATCTGTCTCTTGAAGCGACCCTTCACTCTCTCACCCTTCTTCCCTCTCACCTCTCTCATCTCTCTCACACTGTCTCTCAACCATTTCCCAACACACTCACTATAGGCCAAATCCCCCCTGGTCACACACACACACACACCACACACACACTCTCTCTCAACACATACAAACGCCCTCACTCACCCCGCACACCTACTCGCGCACGCACACAAACACACACACACCACACACACACACCACCACGCACGCTGCTCGCAATGCTCCTCCCACACACACACACACAAACACACACAACACACACACACCACACACAAACACACGCTCGCGCGCGCGAGCGCATACACACGCACGCACACAGACGTGCACAGCAAACACACACACACACACAACACACACACACACACACACACACACAAACACAAACACCTCTCAAACTCTCCACACTTGACATGTTGGGCAACTCCAACTGCACACACACACAACAAACACACAAGTTCACTCTGTCCTTCTCCTACACCCCCCACCCCCCCCCCCCAACACACCCCCCCAACCCTCTTTCCCTCTCTCTCTCGCTCCCCTCTTTGGACTCTGTCCCTTTTACTTCTCTCTCTCTCTCTCTATCTGCTCTCTCTCTCTCTCCTTCTCTCTCTCTCTCTCTCTGTGTCTCTTGTCTCTCTCTCTCTGTCTCGCTCTCTCTCTCTCTCTCTCTATCTCTCTCTCTGCGTCTTTCTCTGTTGTCTCTCTCTCCGTCTCTCTGTCCGGGTCCTGTCTCTGTCTCTCTGGAAGTCTCGCTCTCTCTCTGTCGTCTCTCTCTCTCTCTCTCTCTCTCTCTCCCTCTCTCTCTCTCTCTTCTCTCTCTGTCTCGCTCTCTGTCGCATAACTCTATATCTCTGTGTTTTCTGTCTCTCTCTCTCAGCGTATCTCTCTCTCTCTCGTCTCTCTCTCCCCTCCCCCCCCCCCAACCCCTCTCTCTCTCTCTCTCCTTCCGCCTCTCTCTGTCTCTGTCTCTTTGTCTCTCTCTCTCCCCCCTCTTTCTCTCTCTCCTATCTCCTTCCCAACTCTCTCGTCTCTGTTCTCTCTCTCTCCCCTCTCTCTCTCCCTTTCTTTCTCCCCCTCTCCCTCTCTTCTCTCGCTCTGTCCCTCTCTCTCTCTGTCTGTATGGTCTCTGTCTGTCTGTCTGTCTGTATGTCTGTCTGTCTCTCTCTCTCTCTCTCTCTCTCTCTCTCTCTCTCTCTCTCTCTCTCCCCAATGACTTGGGACTTGGGAGTTACGGTAGTTGTCACAGTTACTGATGAACTTAGGGCCACAGGGGGCATCCCAGCTTGGGGTCATTACAGTCATGCAAGGGGAGAGACAGAGAGAGAGAGAGAGAGAGAGAGAGAGAGAGAGAGAGAGAGAGGAGAGAGAGAAGAGAGAGAGAGTGAGAGAGAGAGAGTGAGAGAGTGAGAGAGAGAGAGTGTGTGTGTGTGAGAGAGAGAGAGAGAGAGAGAGAGAGAGAGAGAGGATCTGGGAGAGAGAGAGAGAGAGAGAGAGAGAGAGTGTGTGTGTGTGTGTGTGTGTGTGGTGGGCGCGCGCGCGTGTGTGTTGGTGAGTGTGTCAGAGAGTGAAAGAGAGAGAGACAGAGAGAGAGATTCTGAGTGTATGTGTGCGTGCATCTCTCTCTCTCTCTCTCTCTCTCTCTCTCTCTCTCTCCGCTCTCTCTCTCTCTCATTCTCTCTCTCTCTCTCTCTCTCTCTATATATATATATATATGTGTGTGTGTGTGTGTGTGTGTGTGTGTGTGTGTGTAGAGAGAGAGAGAGAGAGAGAGTGTGTGTGTGTGTGCGTGTGTGTGTGTGTGTGTGTGTGTGTGTGTGTGTGTGTGTGTGTGTGTGGTGTGTGTGTGTGTGTGCGTGCGTGTGTGTGTATGTGTGTGTGTGTGTGTGTGTGTGTGTGTGTGTGTGTGTGTGTGTGTGTGTGTGTGTGTGTGCATGTGCGTGTATGAGCGTGCAAACAAGTAAGAGAGGGAGAGAGAGAGACAGAGAGAGAGAGCGAGAGAGAGAGAGAGATACAGAGACAGAGAGAGACACAGAGAGATGCAAAAACAGATAGGTAGACAGAAAGACAGACAGACAGACAGACAGAAAGACAAAAAGACAGAGGCAGATAGATAGACAGACAGACAGACGGACGGACGGACAACCAGACAGAGCAGACAGGCAGGCGTAGACACAGAGAGACAGACTGACAGATAGAGACAGAGATAGAGATAGAGACAGAGAGAGACAGAGTGACAGCCTATATGCAAGTGTGGGTGTGAGAGTGTGGAAGTGTGTGAGTATACGTTTATTTGTGAATAAGCAAGGAAAACGTGTCTGGGTGCTGGCCATTTGTACGCCTGAAAGAGAGAGAGAGAGAGAGAGATCAACGATCAACGATCAACGAATGTTTAATGAACAAGGCCATTTGCCCATGTCATACAAGAAAAAGAAGGCGTGGGTAACATAGGATATAATGCAATAATTCATATGGGGAACATGAAATGTAATGTAATAACCATAGTTCATATCATTGGAAACGTAACACATAAAGTAGAGTATAACATGCGGAAAAGGAACTAAATAATGAGAGGTGGGGAAAGAAGAATGCACACACACACACACACACACACACACACACACACACACACACACACACACACACACACACACACACAAAAGCGTAACTAAGTATTAATTGAGTTTCTAAGTTCAAATGCTTTGGCATGAAGTTTGCAAGACCAAACGTATGTTTGGGGTTTGCCAAAAGCAATGACATTTTGAAAACCGTAGGGTTGACAAAAAATTTTCTTGGGCAAAAATTGCTCGTAGTGCTTGATATTTGGGGCATTTAAGGAGAAAATGATACTCACATTCGAATGTGTTGGGACAAAAGGGACAGGAATGATCCGTTATGGCCTTTGAAAAGCGAAAACGGTGGGGTTTCAGACATGACATACCTAACCTAAATCTAATTATGGTTTACGTAGATCTATATTTTTTTCATTTCAGATAGATATGGAGAGAGACTATGGAATGATTTGAATGAGGAAAAAAATTTCAAATCGCTGTTTAGACTGAATTTGACTATTCCATCCTTGACGAAACACAATCAATTAATCTTTGTTAAATTCCCGTAAGAAAATTCTATCATTTCCGACCCCTTGGTTTTCCATACAAAGCCAAATCCATGATAATATAATGTAAAACAAAACGGAAGAAACCCCAATTATTTTTGTTTCTACAATGCAAATTAAAAAGTGTCTGATAAGCTTTATAAGGAAGACGATCTTCGTGCATTTTCAAAAGTTTAAGCCAATATTTGATACACCTGGTTTAGTCATTATATCTAAAGGATATCTGCCTGTTTCGCCATATACTAACGCACTGGGTGTTTGTACACTGACATTAAGAAATCTTTTATTTGCAAATAAGTGTACTTTTTCTTGTGCTGTGATCAGCTACAAGGCCCCAAACTTCACATCCGTAAGTGAGCATGGGTTGAATTTGGCTATCAAACAGCTTGAAAAATAAACGAGGACAATGGTTACCAAGTTTCCATAAGATTTTTAGAATGCATAGAACAGACCTTTTTGCTCGTGATGCCATGTCATCAAGCGCGTAAGAAAACGTTAACCCAGTTGAGAAAAAATAATTCCTAAGTATTTATACTGGTTAACAACTTCTATTTTATCACAGCCATAAAACCATTTTTCACGGGATGCAAAATATCCCCCCTTCCTGAACACTACAATTTTAGATTTCTCTAGGTTGACAGTAAGCCTAAGTTTATCTGCTGTGTTCTTTAAAATATTGAGCTGTTGTTGGAGTCCAATAATTGTATACGACAGCAGAATGATATCATCAGCGAATAACATTATTAGAATTTCTATTAAATCAGGTGGTAACCTAATGCCATGTTTGCCCTTTGAAATTATTTCATTTGTCAGTTCATTTATAAATAAAGAAAATAAAACTGGGCTGCATACATCTCCTTGTTTTAAGCCTTGTGGACAGAAAAAGGTATCAGTAAGGTCATTTTTACAGCGTACTCTTGCTTTAACAATGGAATACATACTTTTTAATGCCTTAAACATTTTCCCATTAACTCCGTTTTTTCTTAGTATCTCCCAAAGTAAATTTCTGTCAACAAGATCAAATGCCTTTTTAAAATCAATGAATGCAATATACAATTTCTGGCTATTACATAATTGTTTTTTAACTAAAACAAAGAGAGTATAGATATGGTCTACTGTACTGTATTTCTTCCTAAAACCAGCCTGCATTTCACCAATTATATTATTATTTTCTACCCATATAGTTAAACGTTATTTAAGACGTAACTATATAACTTACCACTAATATTTAAAAGTGAAATGCCCCGATAGTTATCTGGAAGGTTAATATCACCTTTTTTATATGTATTGGTTGTATCAGAGTTTCTGACCAATCGCTAGGGAACAGTCTAAGTCAAACAGTTTGTTAAAAAAATACAGTAAGAAAAGGAATAATTTTAGTATCAGCATTTAAAGAATTCACTACATAGCCCATCTGGTCCAGCAGCTTTATTATTCTTTAATGCCCTCAATGCATCCCTAACTTCACTTTCGGAAATTTCTGTTTCGAGAATAAAGATATCATAATCTTGGCCCCCTATATCTGAATATTCAGTGCTTTCATCAAAGTTGTCTAAATCTTGCACGGCAGAGTCAAAGTTAAATACTTTACTAAAAATGTTGGACCACTGTTCATTTGTTATATCATTGATAATTGGAGTAGCTTAGATACTCTTTTTATAGTTTGCCAAAATAGTTTTGGGTCTCTGTTACTATCCTCTAATGTTTTTATTAAACACTTTCTATGAACTTGTTGTTTCTCCTTTAATAGATGTTTATAGTCTCTAAGAAGATTACAATATATCACTCTGAGATCCTCTTTTATCCCTGCTTTGTTACACTGTTTAAATTGTCGTAATGCAAATCTGGCTTCCTGTCTTTTTTCCCAGCAATCTGAATCAAACCAAGGTTTCTTACTATCATTGCCACTAGTAATTGTTTTTAGCATACATTGACCTGCTTTGTATAAGGCTGCATTGAATTTACCCAACGCCAGATTGATATCTATATCAATTTGATTTAAAGCATCCATAAAAAGTAGCTGTACATCCTGAGAACATAATTGTGCAATATATTCTGGTTCTTTATCTTTAGTCCATACAAATTTATTTACTTTGTATGTTTTCTTTAAATTCTTTTCATTAGGGCAATGTTTAGCAAGCTGTAGCTCAAAATGAACAGGCATATGCTTAGACTCGATTCTGGACAATACTTTAAGCTTTACACCCAGATGAACAATGGAGCTTGACATTAAGAAATAATCGATCACACTAGACCCGTTGGGTGCTATATATGTGTAACTGCCATTTTCGTCGCCCGCAAGAAAGCCGTTAACAATTACGATGTTAAATTGTTCACACACTTCAAGAAGGCATTTTCCAAAATCATTAACAGTTTTGTCTTCGGATATACGTGTAAACAGAGATGTAACATCAGAATCATCTTTCAAATCCTCAAGTATTCCACCGTTAGGTAAACAAAGTTCTTTAACATTCCTACTGCCAGTTCTTGCATTGAAGTCTCCAAATATTAACAAAGGAAGGTCTCCATAGTCTTCTGTGAGGTCAAGTATGCACTGTTCTAAAAGATATACACCATTTTCTATTTCTGTTTCACAATAATACTGACTGTGAAGTGGGGGTAAGTACATTCCTAACAGAAAACAATCCATTGAATACCCAATTAAATCTTTAGACATTTTGAGAATTAAACAACTGTCCAACTCTGTAGGGATATACTACTTTATGAAATGTACAAATTGTTTCCTAACTAACATTACAATCCCTCCAGACAGACGAGCTGTAACTATGTTCGATAATTTTACACCTGGGGATACAAAAACCTTGTAATTTGGAAAAAGACTGTCTGGAAAATCAACTGAGAATGTTTCTGTCAATAAAATAAAATCATATGACTGGAGAAATGATCTAATCTCTGGGTCATAGATTTTTGACAGTCCCTCTATATTATAATTCAAGAAAGAGAGAGTACTATTTAAATCTTTGGAATTATTTACAGGACAATGAACATGGGCAAGGCCAAACCCCTAGGTATTTGTATCTGAGGTGTGAGTTGTGCGTTTAGTTGTGCTTCTTCACCTGTGTGATTGTGAAAGCTTCTGTGAGGTGAGTCTGTCTACCTTTAGTCCTGCTTCGTGTATGGGGGCCATATCGAGGGGTGTGGTCCTCCTCATCCTCCAAAAATATGGAGGTGTTTTGAGAGGGACTGGACTAGATTGTGTAGAGGGCTTATTGACAGGTGATTGGCTTTCATGTCATCATGAAATACGGCATTAGTTTCTGTGAATGGTTCCTTGTTGCAGTTTCTATTTCAGGTTGCAATTTATCTATAAATGGCTGATGTTCTGCTCTTGTCTTTGGTCTCAGTGTTTGATAGTCCTGAGTGTTGTCCATGGTAAGGGGAGTTGTTACATGGTCATGCTCTGATTTTGGGAATGATCAGGCTGGAGATTTGGTCTACGTGTTCTGTGTTTAGACACAGAGGCGTTCCCCGATTCATCAATACACGACCGCCTCCCCGCCTCATCAACAGCAGACCATGGATCCGCCAGCTGCTTGACACGTGTTTGGCTTAAGTCCAGTCCTTTTTCCGCTGTGGGTGGAGTGGCTAGAGATTTACTGGCTGGTGTTCTGAAGGCAGAGGGGGGGTGCAGATGATTGAGTCACTTCAGGAGGAACTGTTCTTGCAGATGTACTATGGACAGGCTGCGTTGGAGATAGGGGTCCATCATCAAGACATAAAGTGTTGTGTATGGCATACGATGATGCAGGCAGTGTAATTGAGATATCATCACTAGGAGACTGACACACTCCACTAGTGTCAATCCCTGTGGCATATGTTGTCTGAGCATCTTTCTCGGACTTCTCCCTGTTGAAAGTGGGAGAATCGGGTGTCCTAGCTTGGAAATCAACATCCTGGTGAGAGCTGAGGCTTGGAGGAGACACTCTACCATCCTGCGCTGAGGGGGACACCAGTCTGGCTCCCCACT
Organism: Conus betulinus; assembly: GCA_016801955.1. NCBI lineage: Eukaryota > Metazoa > Mollusca > Gastropoda > Neogastropoda > Conidae > Conus > Conus betulinus. The sequence goes on from JADBJO010000064.1 coordinate 1,247,931, forward strand.
TGTCAACAACTGTCCCCCTCCCCAGATGGAGGGTGCGTTGGGGCATGGAAGGATTCGCTGGCTGTCCATCATCTTTTTTTACAGGAGTGTGGTAGGACCGTGTCTTCCTTTTTTGAGTTTTCCTTTTAATTTTAATTTCTGTACCTGGCTGGTCCCCAAGATTTCCGGGGTACTCATATTTTTTGAGTTGAGGAAAGGTATCCAAGCTTGCGAACCAGGGTAATTCACTGGCATCCTGAGGGTTTGGTATCTTTTTAGCTGCGGTATCTTTGGGACTCGGGTGGATGCCTTGATCATCATTTACATTTCTGTTAGGTACATCCTTGGAATATTCAGCATGTTGATCAGGGTATCCTCTTGAAGAAGCATTTGTTTGTCTGTTTCTGTAGGAAAGACGACCATTCCAGAAGTATGCAGACCTCCCAGCATTCCTTTCCTCCCTGAGGATCTGGTTTTGACGGGTAGTCAGATCTGAGGCAACACGGATATGGAGTTCGGAGGACAAGTGTCGCCTACAGTCTTGTGATTTCAAGATTTGTACTTTATCTCTCCAGTGGCTGAAAGTAACGATTATTGGGCGGATGAAATGCGAATTTTTACTCTTTTGTCCCACACGATGTGTGCCCGTTCTATATCTTGGGAAGTCCACTGCTTAGCAGGAAAGAATCTGATCAGCAGCTGGACAATCTTACGGGTGCAGTCAGTATCACTCTCTTGTAGACCTCATAGACATTGAAAAATCTCAAGTTGTTCCTACGTGAAAAGGACTCTAGCCTATCTAAATGATCCTCCATTTCGTGGCAGACTTTGACAAAGAGATCCTTCCACTGAAACAAATTTTTACACTGTTCTTCCAATGTAACACTTGGTAGCGAAGACACCAACGTCATGTCTGAGTCGCTCATTGTCTTTCACCAGGTTTTCAAAGCTTTGCTTTAATGTACTTTCATGGTCAATGTATTGGGGATAACCCGCCATGCTAAACATTCTCTGCTGCAAAGACTCATACGTTGTATTGTTGTCGAATCTACGAATATCACTTGGGTCTCTGGGAGATGAATGTTCCTGATAATATGGTCCTGGTTCAGAGTAATGACTTTGATCGTAATATTTTCTTGTAAAGTTGGGATTTCCATAATTAGTATGTTGTGTATGTTGCGTTGGACAGGGTTCGCCTCTCTACATCCCCACAAGACAGAAGGAACCAGCTTAGTAAAATAAAGGATGTTTTGAGAAAAAAGAGGTATACGGCGAGCCAAGAGCAATGGAACATGATAATAATTATGTTCTTTCTTTTCTTCCACCTCGTCATAAATTCGAAACGTACTGCTACTGCCCACATGAGAAACAGTCTGTTCAGATTTGTAGTTATTGAATTTTCTGAAGGGCACAACGATGAGCATGAATCCATTCTAGACCGTTGTGCGTTTATCACATTAGAGAAATGGTAAGAATTGAGGCGTGTTATCACAATATATGGGGAGAAGTACAACATAGTTGGCAAGGAAGGACCTATAGTCTTGGAGGGCGCCGTCACATACGTAGGGGTATACGTCATCGTAGATGGAGAGAGATGAAGGGACGCCATCGCAGATGGAAAGGAATGCACCATCATTGATGGAGAGGGGCACACCATCACAGATGGAGAGAGGTACGCCGTCACTGATGCGGAAAGGCGCGCCGCCACAGGCGAACCGGGGAACGTCATCGCAGATGAAGGGTGGCAAACCGTTGCAGAAGAAGGGGGGTGTACATCACTGATGTATAATGACATGCCATTGTGGATAAGGAGATGCATGCCATCATAGATGAAGAAGAACACGCCATAGTAGATGAAGAGGGGCATGTCATCATTAATCTGGAGGAGCACGTCATCAGAGATGAAGAGGGGCATATCATCACATATGAAGAAGGGCACGCCATTGCAAATGAAGAGGGATATGCCAACATTGATGCAGAATGGCATGTCATCAGAAGTGAAGAGGGGCACACCATCGCAGGTGAAGTAGAGCACGTCATCCGAGCCGAAGAGATGCATGCCATCATAGTCGTAGCGGGGTACGCCACCTTTGTTGAAGAAGGACATACCGTCATGAAGGGGCACGCCATTGTAGACAGGGGGCACACCATCGTAGACAATGGGCACATCATCGTAGACAAGGGGTCCATCGTCGTAGACAAGGGGCAAATCTTCGTAGGGAAGAAGCACATCATCGTAGACAAGGGGTACATAGTCACAGACAAAGGGTACATCGTCGTAAACAAGGGGTACATCGTCGTAGACAAGGGGGAGATCATCGTAGACGAGGGGCACATCCCTGTAGACAAGAGGCGCACCCTCGTAGACAAGAGGCACGTCATCGTAGACAAGGGGGGACACAGTTGTAGACAAGGGGGAGATCGTCGAAGACGAGGGGTATGCCATCGTAGACAAGGGGTACGTCATCATAGTCAAGGAACCTACCATCGCGGAGAAGGGGCTCAGCACCATAAGTGAGGGGCATGCCGCCATAAGCAACGGGCACATGACCAATGTAAACAAAGGACACAACACTGTAGATGGGGGGCATGCCATCATAGACAGGAGGCACACCTTCAGTGAAGACGAAGGACACGCCATCGTGGATGAGGGACACACATTCGCAAATAACGGAGAATATGCATTAAAGAGTGTGATCATCTCGCACAATGGGAGGCACACATTGAGGTGTGTGGCCATCGCCGTGTTGGTCATGGAAGTATTATTGGTATCAACATGAACATGTTGAAATGAATGCGAATCATAGTCACCTGTCGCAGTCTGTTTTCCATGAAGGCGGACACTTGCTATCACAACACATCCGATGAGCAATGTGATCATACAGGAGAACGGCCAGCAAAGTTTAATTTCAAACACCTGTGATTCACCTTTTCTGTTCTTTTTGATGCGACTGAACACATGCTTTACACGTGCTTTTTTTCATGATGGCTAAATGGGAGACAGGACGGTTGCCGTGATTTTAGCGAACACAGATCACGCTTTCAGCTCCTTCTAATTTATGTATTAATTTGTTTATGATTAATTTCCGCCGCAGTAATATATGAATTTTACATAAATAAGTTAACAGGTCAAATGAACGTACCTTCACACACCACTATGCAGAAATTCACAAACAAATAAGCAATGTAGATAGTCAAATTTGGCCATTAGCTGCAGACGTTTTACTGAGATACACACTCACGATCGCTCAGTCCCAGACTCCCAGAGAGAGAGAGAGAGAGAGAGAGAGAGAGAGAGAGTCTGTATGCAAGTGTGAGTGTATGAGTGGTAGTGTGTGAGTAAAAGTATGTGTGTGAGAGTGCGTGCGTATGTGCGTGCTTGTAAAATTGAGATTCACTCTACAAATCATTATCATCATCATCATCATCATCATCATCATCATCATCATCATCATCTAAATCATCATCATCTAAATCATCATCATCGTCGTCGTCGTCGTCATCGTCATCGTCGTTACTATTACTACTATTACTATCACCATCGCTACGACTATTACCACAACTACTATTACTTTCATCACATCATCTACAAATACTACCATAACTACTACTGCTGTTGCTGCTCTCATTACTGCTGCTGCTGCTGTTACTACTATTACAACTACCGATAATTCAAATATGCCACTTTAAAGAGAAGAGTGCTAAAAGCCATCCATGAATAAAGTATGTATTCTCCCTGCGTTCAGTTTGGTGGAATCTATTACTGTTGCTTTGAAAGAGAGAGAGAGAGAGAGAGGGAGAGGAGAGAGAGAGAGAGAGAGAGAGAGAGAGAGAGAGAGAGAGAGAGAGAGAGAGATACTGCAATAAATACTAAATGATTATACATTCTCAATTTTCAGTATTTCGACATCACGCTCAGCTGTCGTTGTTTTGATGTTGTTTTCAGAATGATTCTGTTCATCATATCTTACATGAAAAAAAAAACCTTTGCAATCATCGAATGATCACAAACTCCTAAAAAGAGAATCGCTTTATATCTAACGAAAAACTAGTGTTTCTCTTCTGGTGTTCCATCAGGTGTTGTTTTCGTTGTTGGTGGTGGTGGTGGTGGTGGTGGTGGTGTGGTGGTGGTGTCTTCTTCTTCTTCTTCTTCTTCTCTACTTCTCCTTCTTCTAACTGTCTTTGTTTTCAACTTTTTTGGTTTTATCTTTACAAGAGCAAGAACAGGAAGAACAAGAAGAAGAAAAACAACAACAAGAACATCATCATCATCAACAACAACAACAAAATTTAACAATAATAACAACAACAAGATCTAGCACCACCAGTTACAAGGAGGAGAAGCAGGAGGTGGAGGAGAAGTCGGCAGAGGAGGAACAGGAGAGGAGGAGAACGTAATGAAGGAGGAGGAGGAGGTCAGGAAGGTGGTGGAGACGACGACGACGACGACAAGATTTTTTTTTTAATTTTGTTTTTTTGTTTTAAAAGGAAAAAGAAAAAGAAAGAAAAACGAAAGAAAGAGAGAAATGACGATGTCAAAACCAGATTACCTCCACCCCCCCACCCCACTCCCTCCCTCCTACTTCCCGGACACATCGGGTGAGTAATGTGGGTGGACAGTTCCCTTCCATTTCCCACGGGAAAAAGAGGGCCAGCCTCCATACTTACAGGGTGTGTGTAACTCTTCCTCTGGGGAACTCTGTGTGTGTGTGTGTGTGGGTGTTGTGGTGTGTGTGTGTGTGTGTGTGTGCGTGCGTGCGTGCGTGTGTGTGTGTGTGTGTGTGTGTGTGTGTGTGTGTGTGTGTGTATGCGCGCGTCGTGTGTGTGTGCGTGTGTGTGTGTGTGTGTGTTGGTGTGGTGTGTATGTGTATGTGTGTGCGTAGGTGTGTGGGTGTGTGTGTGGTGTGTTGTGGGGTGGTGTGTGTGTGTGTGTGTGGCGTGCTGTGCGTGCATGCGTGCAGTGTGTGTGTTGTGTGTGTGTGTGTGTGTGTTGTGTGGTTGTGTGTGTGTGTGTGTTGTTGTTGTTTGTTGGTTTGCTTGTGTGAGTGGTGTGTGTGCGTGTGTGTGTGTGTGTGTGTGTTGTGTGTGGCGCGCGCGCGCGCGTGTGTTTGTGTGTGAGTGTAAGGTGCACGTAGTGCGTGTGTGTGTGCGTGCGGTGCATGTGTGCGTGCGTGCGTGCGTGCCATACATGCGTGCGGTGTTGTACCGCGAACAAGTGCAATTGTGCTTTTTTTACTTTGTGATCGTGAGCGGGCATTCAGTGCGGGAGCATTTTCCAAATGGTTTTTGCGTGTAGTTCGAACGGAAGATGCACATTTTTGATAGTTT
>JADBJO010000065.1:0-24005 GCA_016801955.1 Conus betulinus
AGGCTCAAAGATGTCCCTTACATTTTATACTGTTTGCGTAATGTTTTAGTTTTCAACAACTTTTTTCCTCTCCAAACTTTCGTTTTGTTTAATTCTACTACCTTTCGCTGGCTGCTTTGGGGGTGCTGTTGCATTCTTTTTCGAAAAGGCCTCGGAGCAGGCGACACATATAGATCTGTCTTCGAGAGGGATTGCGATAGTTTCCTCATGCAGCTAGTGAAGGGTTTTCATATTTATGATATACATTTTCCATTTATATTTCATTTTCAACAAATTTTATTTTTTCCCTCTCAATTTCTAATCTTTGCCAAATCATTACTATAATGATGGAAGAATTGTTAACCTGCACTTGTTTTCCCCCACTACTTAATTGTTCAGCATTATACTGTTTGGTCAATCAGTGGGTGATTGCATCTCTTACGAGATCCAAGGAAAGGTTGTTCTGCACAATTCTTAGCCGCTGACAATGCTTGGGTATTGAACAGCAGAAAGCTGACCACTCAGACTGTTCCGTATCTTTTGATCTCCCTTGCATCCTTAAATGGATCCTAATTCTACTACCTTTCGCTGGCTGCTTTGGGGGTGCTGTTGCATTCTTTTTCGAACCCTTGGCGGTCGGAACACCACAGAATTATGGACTGTGGTGTGTTTCTATCTGACGCCAAGAGCACAGACACAATCAGCCGTGTCTCCCTGATGAGTCCGATCCAGCGGACGAAAGGCCTCGGAGCAGGCAACACATATAGATCTGTCCTTGGGAGGGATTGCGATAGTTTCCTCATGCAGCTAGTGTGAAGGGGTTTTCATATTTATGATATACATTTTCCCATTTATTTCATTTTCAATTTTTTTTTCCTCTCAAATTCTAATCTTTGCCAAATCATTACTATAATGATGGAAGAATTGTTAACCTGCACTTGTTTTCCCCACACTACTTAATTGTTCAGCATTATACTGTTTGGTCAATCCAATGCTTGGGTTATTGAACAGCAGAGCTGACCACTCAGACTGTTCCGTATCTTTTGATCTCCCTTGCATCCTTAAATGGATCCTCAAGCATAGGCTCAAAGATTGTCCCTTACATTTTATACTGTTTGCGTAATGTTTTTAGTTTTCAACAACTTTTTTCCTCTCAAACTTTCGTTTTGTTTAATTCTACTACCTTTCGCTGGCTGCTTTGGGGGTGCTGTTGCATTCTTTTTTTTCGAACCCTTGGCGGTCGGACACCCACAGAATTATGGACTGTGGTGTGTCTCTATCTGACGCCAAGAGCACAGACACAATCAGCCGTGTCTCCCTGATGAGTCCGATCCAGCGGACGAAAGGCCTCGGAGCAGGCGACACATATAGATCTGTCCTTCGAGAGGGATTGCGATAGTTTCCTCATGCAGCTAGTGAAGGGGTTTATTTATGATATACATTTTCCCATTTATTTCATCTTCAAAATTTTTTTTTTCCCTCTCAATTTCTAATCTTTGCCAAATCATTACTATAATGATGGAAGAATTGTTAACCTGCACTTGTTTTCCCCCACTACTTAATTGTTCAGCATTATACTGTTTGGTCAATCAGTGGGTGATTGCATCTCTTACGAGATCCAAGGAAAGGTTGTTCTGCACAATTCTTAGCCGCTGACAATGCTTGGGTTATTGAACAGCAGAGCTGACCACTCAGACTGTTCCGTATCTTTTGATCTCCCTTGCATCCTTAAATGGATCCTCAAGCATAGGCTCAAAGATTGTCCCTTACATTTTATACTGTTTGCGTAATGTTTTTAGTTTTCAACAACTTTTTTCCTCTCCAAACTTTCGTTTTGTTTAATTCTACTACCTTTCGCTGGCTGCTTTGGGGGTGCTGTTGCATTTCTTTTTCGAACCCTTGGCGGTCGGAACACCACAGAATTATGGACTGTGGTGTGTCTCTATCTGACGCCAAGAGCACAGACACAATCAGCCGTGTCTCCCTGATGAGTCCGATCCAGCGGACGAAAGGCCTCGGAGCAGGCGACACATATAGATCTGTCTTTGGGAGGGATTGCGATAGTTTCCTCATGCAGCTAGTGAAGGGGTTTTCATATTTATGATATACATTTTCCCATTTATTTCATTTTCTTCAAATTTTTTTTTTTCCCTCTCAATTTCTAATCTTTGCCAAATCATTACTATAATGATGGAAGAATTGTTAACCTGCACTTGTTTTCCCCCACTACTTAATTGTTCAGCATTATACTGTTTGGTCAATCAGTGGGTGATTGCATCTCTTACGAGATCCAAGGAAAGGTTGTTCTGCACAATTCTAGCCGCTGACAATGCTTGGGTTATTGAACAGCAGAGCTGACCACTCAGACTGTTCCGTATCTTTTGATCTCCCTTGCATCCTTAAATGGATCCTCAAGCATAGGCTCAAAGATTGTCCCTTACATTTTATACTGTTTGCGTAATGTTTTTTTAGTTTTCAACAACTTTTTTCCTCTCCAAACTTTCGTTTTGTTTAATTCTACTACCTTTTCGCTGGCTGCTTTGGGGGTGCTGTTGCATTCTTTTTCGAACCCTTGGCGGTCGGAACACCACAGAATTATGATGGGACTGTGGTGTGTCTCTATCTGACGCCAAGAGCACAGACACAATCAGCCGTGTCTCTCCCTGATGAGTCCGATCCAGCGGACGAAAGGCCTCGGAGCAGGCGACACACATATAGATCTGTCTTCGGGAGGGATTGCGATAGTTTCCTCATGCAGCTAGTGAAGGGGTTTTCATATTTATGATATACATTTTCCCCATTTATTTCATCTTCAATTTTTTTTTTTCCCTCTCAATTTCTAATCTTTGCCAAATCATTACTAATGATGGAAGAATTGTTAACCTGCACTTGTTTTCCCCCCCTACTACTTAATGTTCAGCATTATACTGTTTGGTCATCAGTGGGTGATTGCATCTCTTACGAGATCCAAGGAAAGGTTGTTCTGCACAATTCTTAGCCGCTGACAATGCTTGGGTTATTGAACAGCAGAGCTGACCACTCAGACTGTTCCGTATCTTTTGATCTCCCTTGCATCCTTAAATGGATCCTCAAGCATAGGCTCAAAGATTGTCCCTTACATTTTATACTGTTTGCATAATGTTTTTAGTTTTCAACAACTTTTTTCCTCTCCAAACTTTCGTTTTGTTTTCAATTCTACTACCTTTCGCTGGCTGCTTTGGGGTGCTGTTGCATTTCTTTTTCGAAACCCTTGGCGGTCGGAACACCACAGAATTATGGACTGTGGTGTGTGTCTCTATATCTGACGCCAAGAGCACAGACACAATCAGCCGTGTCTCCCTGATGAGTCCGATCCAGCGGACGAAAGGCCTCGGAGCAGGCAACACATATATAGATCTGTCTTTGGGAGGGATTGTGATAGTTTCCTCATGCAGCTAGTGAAGGGTTTTTCATATTTATGATATACATTTTCCCATTTATTTCATTTTTTCAAACAAATTTTTTTTTTTTTTCTCAATTTCTAATCTTTGCCAAATCATCATTACTATAATGATGGAAGAATTGTTAACCTGCACTTGTTTTCCCCCACTACTTAATTGTTCAGCATTATACTGTTTGGTCAATCAGTGGGTGATTGCATCTCTTACGAGATCCAAGGAAAGGTTGTTCTGCACAATTCTTAGCCGCTGACAATGCTTGGGTTATTGAACAGCAAAGCTGACCACTCAGACTGTTCCGTATCTTTTGATCTCCCTTGCATCCTTAAATGGATCCTCAAGCATAGGCTCAAAGATTGTCCCTTACATTTTATACTGTTTGCATAATGTTTTTAGTTTTCAACAACTTTTTTCCTCTCCAAACTTTCGTTTTGTTTAATTTCTACTACCTTTCGCTGGCTGCTTTGGGGGGGCTGCTGTGCATTCTTTTTCGAACCCTTGGCGGTCGGAACACCACAGAATTATGGACTGTGGTGTGTTTCTATCTGACGCCAAGAGCACAGACACAATCAGCCGTGTCTCCCTGATGAGTCCGATCCAGCGGACGAAAGGCCTCGGAGCAGGCAACACATATAGATCTGTCCTTGGGAGGGATTGTGATAGTTTCCTCATGCAGCTAGTGAGTGAAGGGGTTTTCATATTTATGATATACATTTTCCCATTTATTTCATTTTCAACAAATTTTTTTTTCCCTCTCAATTTCTAATCTTTGCCAAATCATTACTATAATGATGGAAGAATTGTTAACCTGCACTTGTTTTCCCCCACTACTTAATTGTTCAGCATTATACTGTTTGGTCAATCAGTGGGTGATTGCATCTCTTACGAGATCCAAGGAAAGGTTGTTCTGCACAATTCTTAGCGCTGACAATGCTTGGGTTATTGAACAGCAAAGCTGACCACTCAGACTGTTCCGTATCTTTTGATCTCCCTTGCATCCTTAAATGGATCCTCAAGCATAGGCTCAAAGATTGTCCCTTACATTTTATACTGTTTGCATAATGTTTTTTTTTTTTTCAACAACTTTTTTCCTCTCCAAAACTTTCGTTTTGTTCAATTCTACTACCTTTCGCTGGCTGCTTTGGGGGTGCTGTTGCATTCTTTTTCGAACCCTTGGCGGTCGGAACACCACAGAATTATGGACTGTGGTGTGTGTTTCTATCTGACGCCAAGAGCACAGACACAATCAGCCGTGTCTCCCTGATGAGTCCGATCCAGCGGACGAAAGGCCTCGGAGCAGGCAACACATATAGATCTGTCCTTGGGGAGGGATTGTGATAGTTTCCTCATGCAGCTAGTGAAGGGGTTTTCATATTTATGATATACATTTTCCCATTTATTTCATTTTCAACAAATTTTTTTTTTTCCCTCTCAATTTCTAATCTTTGCCAAATCATTACTATAATGATGGAAGAATGTTAACCTGCACTTGTTTTCCCCCACTACTTAATTGTTCAGCATTATACTGTTTGGTCAATCAGTGGGTGATTGCATCTCTTACGAGATCCAAGGAAAGGTTGTTCTGCACAATTCTTAGCCGCTGACAATGCTTGGGTTATTGAACAGCAAAGCTGACCACTCAGACTGTTCCGTATCTTTTGATCTCCCTTGCATCCTTAAATGGATCCTCAAGCATAGGCTCAAAGATTGTCCCTTTACATTTTATACTGTTTGCATAATGTTTTTAGTTTTCAACAACTTTTTTCCTCTCCAAACTTTCGTTTTGTTCAATTCTACTACCTTTCGCTGGCTGCTTTGGGGGTGCTGTTGCATTCTTTTTCGAACCTTGGCGGTCGGAACACCACAGAATTATGGACTGTGGTGTGTTTCTATCTGACGCCAAGAGCACAGACACAATCAGCCGTGTCTCCCTGATGAGTCCGATCCAGCGGACGAAAGGCCTCGGAGCAGGCAACACATATAGATCTGTCCTTGGGAGGGATTGTGATAGTTTCTCATGCAGCTAGTGAAGGGGTTTTCATATTTATATATACATTTTCCCATTATTTCATTTTCAACAAATTTTTTTTTCCCTCTCAATTTCTAATCTTTGCCAAATCATTACTATAATGATGGAAGAATTGTTAACCTGCACTTGTTTTCCCCCACTACTTAATTGTTCAGCATTATACTGTTTGGTCAATCAGTGGGTGATTGCATCTCTTACGAGATCCAAGGAAAGGTTGTTCTGCACAATTCTTAGCCGCTGACAATGCTTGGGTTATTGAACAGCAAAGCTGACCACTCAGACTGTTCCGTATCTTTTGATCTCCCTTGCATCCTTAAATGGATCCTCAAGCATAGGCTCAAAGATTGTCCCTTACATTTTATACTGTTTGCATAATGTTTTTAGTTTTCAACAACTTTTTTCCTCTCCAAACTTTCGTTTTGTTTAATTCTACTACCTTTCGCTGGCTGCTTTGGGGGTGCTGTTGCATTCTTTTTTTCGAACCCTTGGCGGTCGGAACACCACAGAATTATGGACTGTGGTGTGTTTCTATCTGACGCCAAGAGCACAGACACAATCAGCCGTGTCTCCCTGATGAGTCCGATCCAGCGGGACGAAAGGCCTCGGAGCAGGCAACACATATAGATCTGTCCTTGGGAGGGATTGTGATAGTTTCCTCATGCAGCTAGTGAAGGGGTTTTCATATTTATGATATACATTTTCCCATTTATTTCATTTTCAACAAATTTTTTTTTTTTCCCTCTCAATTTCTAATCTTTGCCAAATCATTACTATAATGATGGAAGAATTGTTAACCTGCACTTGTTTTCCCCCACTACTTAATTGTTCAGCATTATACTGTTTGGTCAATCAGTGGGTGATTGCATCTCTTACGAGATCCAAGGAAAGGTTGTTCTGCACAATTCTTAGCCGCTGACAATGCTTGGGTTATTGAACAGCAGAGCTGACCACTCAGACTGTTCCGTATCTTTTGATCTCCCTTGCATCCTTAAATGGATCCTCAAGCATAGGCTCAAAGATTGTCCCTTACATTTTATACTGTTTGCATAATGTTTTTAGTTTTCAACAACTTTTTTCCTCTCCAAACTTTCGTTTTGTTTAATTCTACTACCTTTCGCTGGCTGCTTTGGGGTGCTGTTGCATTCTTTTTCGAACCCTTGGCGGTCGGAACACCACAGAATTATGGACTGTGGTGTGTTTCTATCTGACGCCAAGAGCACAGACACAATCAGCCGTGTCTCCCTGATGAGTCCGATCCAGCGGACGAAAGGCCTCGGAGCAGGCGACACATATAGATCTGTCTTTGGGAGGGATTGTGATAGTTTCCTCATGCAGCTAGTGAAGGGGTTTTCATATTTATGATATACATTTTCCCCATTTATTTCATTTTCAACAAATTTTTTTTTTTCTCAATTTCTAATCTTTGCCAAATCATTACTATAATGATGGAAGAATTGTTAACCTGCACTTGTTTTCCCCCCCTACTTAATTGTTCAGCATTATACTGTTTGGTCAATCAGTGGGTGATTGCATCTCTTACGAGATCCAAGGAAAGGTTTGTTCTGCACAATTCTTAGCCGCTGACAATGCTTGGGTATTGAACAGCAGAGCTGACCACTCAGACGTTCCGTATCTTTTGATCTCCCTTGCATCCTTAAATGGATCCTCAAGCATAGGCTCAAAGATTGTCCCTTACATTTTATACTGTTTGCGTAATGTTTTTAGTTTTCAACAACTTTTTTCCTCTCCAAACTTTTTCGTTTTGTTTAATTCTACTACCTTTCGCTGGCTGCTTTGGGGGTGCTTGCATTCTTTTTCGAACCCTTGCGGTCGGAACACCACAGAATTATGGACTGTGGTGTGTCTCTATCTGACGCCAAGAGCACAGACACAATCAGCCGTGTCTCCCTGATGAGTCCGATCCAGCGGACGAAAGGCCTCGGAGCAGGCGACACATATAGATCTGTCTTCGGGAGGGATTGTGATAGTTTCCTCATGCAGCTAGTGAAGGGGTTTTCATATTTATGATATACATTTTCCCATTTATTTCATTTTCAACAAATTTTTTTCCCTCTCAATTTCTAATCTTTGCCAAATCATTACTATAATGATGGAAGAATTGTTAACCTGCACTTGTTTTCCCCACTACTTAATTGTTCAGCATTATACTGTTTGGTCAATCAGTGGGTGATTGCATCTCTTACGAGATCCAAGGAAAGGTTGTTCTGCACAATTCTTAGCGCTGACAATGCTTGGGTTATTGAACAGCAGAGCTGACCACTCAGACTGTTCCGTATCTTTTGATCTCCCTTGCATCCTTAAATGGATCCTCAAGCATAGGCTCAAAGATTGTCCCTTACATTTTATACTGTTTGCGTAATGTTTTTAGTTTTCAACAACTTTTTTTCTCTCTCCAAACTTTCGTTTTGTTTAATTCTACTACCTTTCGCTGGCTGCTTTGGGGGTGCTGTTGCATTCTTTTTCGAAACCCTTGGCGGTCGGAACACCACAGAATTATGGACTGTGGTGTGTTTCTATCTGACGCCAAGAGCACAGACACAATCAGCCGTGTCTCCCTGATGAGTCCGATCCGATCCAGCGGACGAAAAAGCCTCGGAGCAGGCGACACATATATAGATCTGTCCTTGGGGGGATTGTGATAGTTTCCTCATGCAGCTAGTGAAGGGGTTTTCATATTTATGATATACATTTTCCCATTTATTTCATTTTCAACAAATTTTTTTTTTCCCCTCTCAATTTCTAATCTTTGCCAAATCATTACTATAATGATGGAAGAATTGTTAACCTGCACTTGTTTTCCCCACTACTTAATTGTTCAGCATTATACTGTTTGGTCAATCAGTGGGTGATTGCATCTCTTACGAGATCCAAGGAAAGGTTGTTCTGCACAATTCTTAGCCGCTGACAATGCTTGGGTTATTGAACAGCAAAGCTGACCACTCAGACTGTTCCGTATCTTTTGATCTCCCTTGCATCCTTAAATGGATCCTCAAGCATAGGCTCAAAGATTGTCCCTTACATTTTATACTGTTTGCATAATGTTTTTAGTTTTCAACAACTTTTTTCCTCTCCAAACTTTCGTTTTGTTCAATTCTACTACCCTTTCGCTGGCTGCTTTGGGGGTGCTGTGTTGCATTCTTTTTCGAACCCTTGCGGTCGGAACACCACAGAATTATGGACTGTGGTGTGTGTCTCTCTATCTGACGCCAAGAGCACAGACACAATCAGCCGTGTCTCCCTGATGAGTCCGATCCAGCGGACGAAAGGCCTCGGAGCAGGCAACACATATAGATCTGTCCTTGGGAGGGATTGTGATAGTTTCCTCATGCAGCTAGTGAAGGGGTTTTCATATTTATGATATACATTTTCCCATTTATTTTCATTTTCAACAAATTTTTTTTTTCCCTCTCAATTTCTAATCTTTGCCAAATCATTACTATAATGATGGAAGAATTGTTAACCTGCACTTGTTTTCCCCCCACTACTTAATTGTTCAGCATTATACTGTTTGGTCAATCAGTGGGTGATTGCATCTCTTACGAGATCCAAGGAAAGGTTGTTCTGCACAATTCTTAGCCGCTGACAATGCTTGGGTTATTGAACAGCAAAGCTGACCACTCAGACTGTTCCGTATCTTTTGATCTCCCTTGCATCCTTAAATGGATCCTCAAGCATAGGCTCAAAGATTGTCCCTTACATTTTATACTGTTTTGCATAATGTTTTTTAGTTTTCAACAACTTTTTTCCCTCTCCAAACTTTCGTTTTGTTCAATTCTACTACCTTTCGCTGGCTGCTTTGGGGGTGCTGTTGCATTCTTTTTCGAACCCTTGGCGGTCGGAACACCACAGAATTATGGACTGTGGTGTGTTTCTATCTGACGCCAAGAGCACAGACACAATCAGCCGTGTCTCCCTGATGAGTCCGATCCAGCGGACGAAAGGCCTCGGAGCAGGCAACACATATAGATCTGTCCTTGGGAGGGATTGTGATAGTTTCCTCATGCAGCTAGTGAAGGGGTTTTCATATTTATGATATACATTTCCCATTTATTTCATTTTCAACAAATTTTTTTTTTCCCTCTCAATTTCTAATCTTTGCCAAATCATTACTATAATGATGGAAGAATTGTTAACCTGCACTTGTTTTCCCCCACTACTTAATTGTTCAGCATTATACTGTTTGGTCAATCAGTGGGTGATTGCATCTCTTACGAGATCCAAGGAAAGGTTGTTCTGCACAATTCTTAGCCGCTGACAATGCTTGGGTTATTGAACAGCAGAGCTGACCACTCAGACTGTTCCGTATCTTTTGATCTCCCTTGCATCCTTAAATGGATCCTCAAGCATAGGCTCAAAGATTGTCCCTACATTTTATACTGTTTGCGTAATGTTTTTAGTTTTCAACAACTTTTTTCCTCTCCAAACTTTCGTTTTGTTTAATTCTACTACCTTTCGCTGGCTGCTTTGGGGGTGCTGTTGCATTCTTTTTCGAACCCTTGCGGTCGGAACACCACAGAATTATGGACTGTGGTGTGTCTCTATCTGACGCCAAGAGCACAGACACAATCAGCCGTGTCTCCCTGATGAGTCCGATCCAGCGGACGAAAGGCCTCGGAGCAGGCGACACATATAGATCTGTCTTCGGGAGGGATTGCGATAGTTTCCTCATGCAGCTAGTGAAGGGGTTTTCATATTTATGATATACATTTTCCCATTTATTTCATTTTCAACAAATTTTTTTTTTCCCTCTCAATTTCTAATCTTTGCCAAATCATTACTATAATGATGAAGAATTGTTAACCTGCACTTGTTTTCCCCCACTACTTAATTGTTCAGCATTATACTGTTTGGTCAAATCAGTGGGTGATTGCATCTCTTACGAGATCCAAGGAAAGGTTGTTCTGCACAATTCTTAGCCGCTGACAATGCTTGGGTTATTGAACAGCAGAGCTGACCACTCAGACTGTTCCGTATCTTTTGATCTCCCTTGCATCCTTAAATGGATCCTCAAGCATAGGCTCAAAGATTGTCCCTTACATTTTATACTGTTTGCGTAATGTTTTTAGTTTTCAACAACTTTTTTCCTCTCCAAACTTTCGTTTTGTTTAATTCTACTACCTTTCGCTGGCTGCTTTGGGGGTGCTGTTGCATTCTTTTTCGAACCCTTGGGTCGGAACACCACAGAATTATGGACTGTGGTGTGTCTCTATCTGACGCCAAGAGCACAGACACAATCAGCCGTGTCTCCCTGATGAGTCCGATCCAGCGGACGAAAGGCCTCGGAGCAGGCGACACATATAGATCTGTCCTTGGGAGGGATTGTGATAGTTTCCTCATGCAGCTAGTGAAGGGGTTTTCATATTTATGATATACATTTTCCCATTTATTTCATTTTCAACAAATTTTTTTTTTCCCTCTCAAATTCTAAATCTTTGCCAAATCATTACTATAATGATGGAAGAATTGTTAACCTGCACTTGTTTTCCCCCACTACTTAATTGTTCAGCATTATACTGTTTGGTCAATCAGTGGGTGATTGCATCTCTTACGAGATCCAAGGAAAGGTTGTTCTGCACAATTCTTAGCCGCTGACAATGCTTGGGTTATTGAACAGCAAAGCTGACCACTCAGACTGTTCCGTATCTTTTGATCTCCCTTGCATCCTTAAATGGATCCTCAAGCATAGGCTCAAAGATTGTCCCTTACATTTTATACTGTTTGCATAATGTTTTTAGTTTTCAACAACTTTTTTCCTCTCCAAACTTTCGTTTTGTTCATTCTACTACCTTTCGCTGGCTGCTTTGGGGGTGCTGTTGCATTCTTTTTCGAACCCTTGGCGGTCGGAACACCACAGAATTATGGACTGTGGTGTGTGTTTCTATCTGACGCCAAGAGCACAGACACAATCAGCCGTGTCTCCCTGATGAGTCCGATCCAGCGGACGAAAGGCCTCGGAGCAGGCAACACATATAGATCTGTCCTTGGGAGGGATTGTGATAGTTTCCTCATGCAGCTAGTGAAGGGGTTTTCATATTTATGATATACATTTTCCCATTATTTCATTTTCAACAAATTTTTTTTTTTTCTCTCAATTTTCTAATCTTTGCCAAATCATTACTATAATGATGGAAGAATTGTTAACCTGCACTTGTTTTCCCCCACTACTTAATTGTTCAGCATTAACTTTTGGTCAATCAGTGGGTGATTGCATCTCTTACGAGATCCAAGGAAAGGTTGTTCTGCACAATTCTTAGCCGCTGACAATGCTTGGGTTATTGAACAGCAAAGCTGACCACTCAGACTGTTCCGTATCTTTTGATCTCCCTTGCATCCTTAAATGGATCCTCAAGCATAGGCTCAAAGATTGTCCCTTACATTTTATACTGTTTGCATAATGTTTTTAGTTTTCAACAACTTTTTTCCTCTCCAAACTTTCGTTTTGTTCAATTCTACTACCTTTCGCTGGCTGCTTTGGGGGTGCTGTTGCATTCTTTTTCGAACCCTTGGCGGTCGGAACACCACAGAATTATGGACTGTGGTGTGTTTCTATCTGACGCCAAGAGCACAGACACAATCAGCCGTGTCTCCCTGATGAGTCCGATCCAGCGGACGAAAGGCCTCGGAGCAGGCAACACATATAGATCTGTCCTTGGGAGGGATTGTGATAGTTTCCTCATGCAGCTAGTGAAGGGGTTTTCATATTTATGATATACATTTTCCCATTTATTTCATTTTCAACAAATTTTTTTTTCCCTCTCAATTTCTAATCTTTGCCAAATCATTACTATAATGATGGAAGAATTGTTAACCTGCACTTGTTTTCCCCCACTACTTAATTGTTCAGCATTATACTGTTTGGTCAATCAGTGGGTGATTGCATCTCTTACGAGATCCAAGGAAAGGTTGTTCTGCACAATCTTAGCCGCTGACAATGCTTGGGTTATTGAACAGCAAAGCTGACCACTCAGACTGTTCCGTATCTTTTGATCTCCCTTGCATCCTTAAATGGATCCTCAAGCATAGGCTCAAAGATTGTCCCTTACATTTATACTGTTTTTGCGTAATGTTTTTAGTTTTCAACAACTTTTTTCCTCTCCAACTTTCGTTTTGTTTAATTCTACTACCTTTCGCTGGCTGCTTTGGGGGTGCTGTTGCATTCTTTTTCGAACCCTTGGCGGTCGGAACACACCACAGAATTATGGACTGTGGTGTGTCTCTCTGACGCCAAGAGCACAGACACAATCAGCCGTGTCTCCCTGATGAGTCCGATCCAGCGGACGAAAGGCCTCGGAGCAGGCAACACATATAGATCTGTCCTTGGGAGGGATTGTGATAGTTTCCTCATGCAGCTAGTGAAGGGGTTTTCATATTTATGATATATACATTTTCCCATTTATTTCATTTCAACAAATTTTTTTTTTTTCTCTCAATTTCTAATCTTTGCCAAATCATTACTATAATGATGGAAGAATTGTTAACCTGCACTTGTTTTCCCCCCCCCACTACTTAATTGTTCAGCATTATACTGTTTGGTCAATCAGTGGGTGATTGCATCTCTTACGAGATCCAAGGAAAGGTTGTTCTGCACAATTCTTAGCCGCTGACAATGCTTGGGTTATTGAACAGCAGAGCTGACCACTCAGACTGTTCCGTATCTTTTGATCTCCCTTGCATCCTTAAATGGATCCTCAAGCATAGGCTCAAAGATTGTCCCAACATTTTTACTGTTTGCGTAATGTTTTTAGTTTTCAACAACTTTTTTCCTCTCCAAACTTTCGTTTTGTTTAATTCTACTACCTTTCGCTGGCTGCTTTGGGGGTGCTGTTGCATTCTTTTTTTCGAACCCTTGGCGGTCGGAACACCACAGAATTATGGACTGTGGTGTGTCTCTATCTGACGCCAAGAGCACACAGACACAATCAGCCGTGTCTCTCCCTGATGAGTCCGATCCAGCGGACGAAAGGCCTCGGAGCAGGCGACACATATAGATCTGTCTTCGGGAGGGATTGCGATAGTTTCCTCATGCAGCTAGTGAAGGGGTTTTCATATTTATATGATATACATTTTCCCATTTATTTCATCTTTCAAAATTTTTTTTTTCTCTCAATTTCTAATCTTTGCCAAATCATTACTATAATGATGGAAGAATTGTTAACCTGCACTTGTTTTCCCCCACTACTTAATTGTTCAGCATTATACTGTTTGGTCAATCAGTGGGTGATTGCATCTCTTACGAGATCCAAGGAAAAGGTTGTTCTGCACAATTCTTAGCCGCTGACAATGCTTGGGTTATTGAACAGCAGAGCTGACCACTCAGACTGTTCCGTATCTTTTGATCTCCCTTGCATCCTTAAATGGATCCTCAAGCATAGGCTCAAAGATTGTCCCTTACATTTTATACTGTTTTGCGTAATGTTTTTAGTTTTCAACAACTTTTTTTCCTCTCCAAACTTTCGTTTTGTTTATTCTACTACCTTTCGCTGGCTGCTTTGGGGGTGCTGTTGCATTCTTTTTCGAACCCTTGGCGGTCGGAAACACCACAGAATTATGGACTGTGGTGTGTTTCTATCTGACGCCAAGAGCACAGACACAATCAGCCGTGTCTCCCTGATGAGTCCGATCCAGCGGACGAAAGGCCTCGGAGCAGGCAACACATATAGATCTGTCTTTGGGAGGGATTGTGATAGTTTCCTCATGCAGCTAGTGAAGGGGTTTTTCATATTTATGATATACATTTTCCATTTATTTTTCAACAAATTTTTTTTTTTCCCTCTCAATTTCTAATCTTTGCCAAATCATTACTATAATGATGGAAGAATTGTTAACCTGCACTTGTTTTCCCCCACTACTTAATTGTTCAGCATTATACTGTTTGGTCAATCAGTGGGTGATTGCATCTCTTACGAGATCCAAGGAAAGGTTGTTCTGCACAATTCTTAGCCGCTGACAATGCTTGGGTTATTGAACAGCAAAGCTGACCACTCAGACTGTTCCGTATCTTTTGATCTCCCTTGCATCCTTAAATGGATCCTCAAGCATAGGCTCAAAGATTGTCCCTTACATTTATACTGTTTGCATAATGTTTTTAGTTTTCAACAACTTTTTTCCTCTCCAACTTTCGTTTTGTTCAATTCTACTACCTTTCGCTGGCTGCTTTGGGGGTGCTGTTGCATTCTTTTTCGAACCCTGGCGGTCGGAACACCACAGAATTATGGACTGTGGTGTGTTTCTATCTGACGCCAAGAGCACAGACACAATCAGCCGTGTCTCCCTGATGAGTCCGATCCAGCGGACGAAAGGCCTCGGAGCAGGCAACACATATAGATCTGTCCTTGGGAGGGATTGTGATAGTTTCCTCATGCAGCTAGTGAAGGGGTTTTCATATTTATGATATACATTTTCCCATTATATTTCATTTTCAACAAATTTTATTTTTCCCTCTCAATTTCTAATCTTTGCCAAATCATTACTATAATGATGGAAGAATTGTTAACCTGCACTTGTTTTCCCCCACTACTTAATTGTTCAGCATTATACTGTTTGGTCAATCAGTGGGTGATTGCATCTCTTACGAGATCCAAGGAAAGGTTGTTCTGCACAATTCTTAGCCGCTGACAATGCTTGGGTTATTGAACAGCAAAGCTGACCACTCAGACTGTTCCGTATCTTTTGATCTCCCTTGCATCCTTAAATGGATCCTCAAGCATAGGCTCAAAGATTGTCCCTTACATTTATACTGTTTGCATAATGTTTTTAGTTTTCAACAACTTTTTCCTCTCCAAACTTTCGTTTTGTTTAATTCTACTACCTTCGCTGGCTGCTTTGGGGGTGCTGTTGCATTCTTTTTCGAACCCTTGGCGGTCGGAACACCACAGAATTATGGACTGTGGTGTGTTCTATCTGACGCCAAGAGCACAGACACAATCAGCCGTGTCTCCCTGATGAGTCCGATCCAGCGGACGAAAGGCCTCGGAGCAGGCAACACATATAGATCTGTCCTTGGGAGGGATTGTGATAGTTTCCTCATGCAGCTAGTGAAGGGGTTTTCATATTTATGATATACATTTTCCCATTTATTTCATTTTCAACAAATTTTTTTTTTCCTCTCTCAATTTCTAATCTTTGCCAAATCATTACTATAATGATGGAAGAATTGTTAACCTGCACTTGTTTTTTCCCCCACTACTTAATTGTTCAGCATTATACTGTTTGGTCAATCAGTGGGTGATTGCATCTCTTACGAGATCCAAGGAAAGGTTGTTCTGCACAATTCTTAGCCGCTGACAATGCTTGGGTTATTGAACAGCAAAGCTGACCACTCAGACTGTTCCGTATCTTTTGATCTCCCTTGCATCCTTAAATGGATCCTCAAGCATAGGCTCAAAGATTGTCCCTTACATTTTATACTGTTTGCATAATGTTTTTAGTTTTCAACAACTTTTTTCCTCTCCAAACTTTCGTTTTGTTCAATTCTACTACCTTTCGCTGGCTGCTTTGGGGGTGCTGTTGCATTCTTTTCGAACCCTTGGCGGTCGGAACACCACAGAATTATGGACTGTGGTGTGTCTCTATCTGACGCCAAGAGCACAGACACAATCAGCCGTGTCTCCCTGATGAGTCCGATCCAGCGGACGAAAGGCCTCGGAGCAGGCAACACATATAGATCTGTCCTTGGGAGGGATTGTGATAGTTTCCTCATGCAGCTAGTGAAGGGGTTTTCATATTTATGATATACATTTTCCCATTTATTTCATTTTCAACAAATTTTATTTTTCCTCTCTCATTTCTAATCTTTGCCAAATCATTACTATAATGATGGAAGAATTGTTAACCTGCACTTGTTTTCCCCCACTACTTAATTGTTCAGCATTATACTGTTTGGTCAATCAGTGGGTGATTGCATCTCTTACGAGATCCAAGGAAAGGTTGTTCTGCACAATTCTTAGCCGCTGACAATGCTTGGGTTATTGAACAGCAAAGCTGACCACTCAGACTGTTCCGTATCTTTTGATCTCCCTGCATCCTTAAATGGATCCTCAAGCATAGGCTCAAAGATTGTCCCTTACATTTTATACTGTTTGCATAATGTTTTTAGTTTTCAACAACTTTTTTCTCTCAAACTTTCGTTTTGTTCAATTCTACTACCTTTCGCTGGCTGCTTTGGGGGTGCTGTTGCATTCTTTTTCGAACCCTTGGCGGTCGGAACACCACAGAATTATGGACTGTGGTGTGTTCTATCTGACGCCAAGAGCACAGACACAATCAGCCGTGTCTCCCTGATGAGTCCGATCCAGCGGACGAAAGGCCTCGGAGCAGGCAACACATATAGATCTGTCCTTGGGAGGGATTGTGATAGTTTCCTCATGCAGCTAGTGAAGGGGTTTTCATATTTATGATATACATTTTCCCATTTATTTCATTTTCAACAAATTTTATTTTTTCCTCTCAATTTCTAATCTTTGCCAAATCATTACTATAATGATGGAAGAATGTGTTAACCTGCACTTGTTTTCCCCCACTACTTAATTGTTCAGCATTATACTGTTTGGTCAATCAGTGGGTGATTGCATCTCTTACGAGATCCAAGGAAAGGTTGTTCTGCACAATTCTTAGCCGCTGAC
This sequence comes from Conus betulinus, assembly GCA_016801955.1. Lineage (NCBI taxonomy): Eukaryota > Metazoa > Mollusca > Gastropoda > Neogastropoda > Conidae > Conus > Conus betulinus. The sequence goes on from JADBJO010000065.1 coordinate 17,088, forward strand.
AATGCTTGGGTTATTGAACAGCAAAGCTGACCACTCAGACTGTTCCGTATCTTTTGATCTCCCTTGCATCCTTAAATGGATCCTCAAGCATAGGCTCAAAGATTGTCCCTTACATTTTATACTGTTTGCATAATGTTTTTAGTTTTCAACAACTTTTTTCCTCTCCAAACTTTCGTTTTGTTCAATTCTACTACCTTTCGCTGGCTGCTTTGGGGGTGCTGTTGCATTCTTTTTCGAACCCTTGGCGGTCGGAACACCACAGAATTATGGACTGTGGTGTGTTTTTCTATCTGACGCCAAGAGCACAGACACAATCAGCCGTGTCTCCCTGATGAGTCCGATCCAGCGGACGAAAGGCCTCGGAGCAGGCAACACATATAGATCTGTCCTTGGGAGGGATTGTGATAGTTTCCTCATGCAGCTAGTGAAGGGGTTTTCATATTTATGATATACATTTTCCCATTTATTTCATTTTCAACAAATTTTATTTTTCCCTCTCAATTTCTAATCTTTGCCAAATCATTACTATAATGATGGAAGAATTGTTAACCTGCACTTGTTTTCCCCCACTACTTAATTGTTCAGCATTATACTGTTTGGTCAATCAGTGGGTGATTGCATCTCTTACGAGATCCAAGGAAAGGTTGTTCTGCACAATTCTTAGCCGCTGACAATGCTTGGGTTATTGAACAGCAAAGCTGACCACTCAGACTGTTCCGTATCTTTTGATCTCCCTTGCATCCTTAAATGGATCCTCAAGCATAGGCTCAAAGATTGTCCCTTACATTTTATACTGTTTGCATAATGTTTTTAGTTTTCAACAACTTTTTTCCTCTCCAAACTTTCGTTTTGTTCAATTCTACTACCTTTCGCTGGCTGCTTTGGGGGTGCTGTTGCATTCTTTTTCGAACCCTTGGCGGTCGGAACACCACAGAATTATGGACTGTGGTGTGTTTCTATCTGACGCCAAGAGCACAGACACAATCAGCCGTGTCTCCTGATGAGTCCGATCCAGCGGACGAAAGGCCTCGGAGCAGGCAACACATATAGATCTGTCCTTGGGAGGGATTGTGATAGTTTCCTCATGCAGCTAGTGAAGGGGTTTTCATATTTATGATATACATTTTCCATTTATTTCATTTTCAACAAATTTTATTTTTTCCCTCTCAATTTCTAATCTTTGCCAAATCATTACTATAATGATGGAAGAATTGTTAACCTGCACTTGTTTTCCCCCACTACTAATTGTTCAGCATTATACTGTTTGGTCAATCAGTGGGTGATTGCATCTCTTACGAGATCCAAGGAAAGGTTGTTCTGCACAATTCTTAGCCGCTGACAATGCTTGGGTTATTGAACAGCAAAGCTGACCACTCAGACTGTTCCGTATCTTTTGATCTCCCTTGCATCCTTAAATGGATCCTCAAGCATAGGCTCAAAGATTGTCCCTTACATTTTATACTGTTTGCATAATGTTTTTAGTTTTCAACAACTTTTTTCCTCTCCAAAACTTTCGTTTTGTTCAATTCTACTACCTTTCGCTGGCTGCTTTGGGGGTGCTGTTGCATTCTTTTTCGAACCCTTGGCGGTCGGAACACCACAGAATTATGGACTGTGGTGTGTTTCTATCTGACGCCAAGAGCACAGACACAATCAGCCGTGTCTCCCTGATGAGTCCGATCCAGCGGACGAAAGGCCTCGGAGCAGGCAACACATATAGATCTGTCCTTGGGAGGGATTGTGATAGTTTCCTCATGCAGCTAGTGAAGGGGTTTTCATATTTATGATATACATTTTCCCATTTATTTCATTTTCAACAAATTTTATTTTTCCCTCTCAATTTCTAATCTTTGCCAAATCATTACTATAATGATGGAAGAATTGTTAACCTGCACTTGTTTTCCCCCACTACTTAATTGTTCAGCATTATACTGTTTGGTCAATCAGTGGGTGATTGCATCTCTTACGAGATCCAAGGAAAGGTTGTTCTGCACAATTCTTAGCCGCTGACAATGCTTGGGTTATTGAACAGCAAAGCTGACCACTCAGACTGTTCCGTATCTTTTGATCTCCCTTGCATCCTTAAATGGATCCTCAAGCATAGGCTCAAAGATTGTCCCTTACATTTTATACTGTTTGCATAATGTTTTTAGTTTTTCAACAACTTTTTTCCTCTCCAAACTTTCGTTTTGTTCAATTCTACTACCTTCTACTACTTTCGCTGGCTGCTTTGGGGGTGCTGTTGCATTCTTTTTCGAACCCTTGGCGGTCGGAACACCACAGAATTATGGACTGTGGTGTGTCTCTATCTGACGCCAAGAGCACAGACACAATCAGCCGTGTCTCCCTGATGAGTCCGATCCAGCGGACGAAAGGCCTCGGAGCAGGCAACACATATAGATCTGTCCTTGGGAGGGATTGTGATAGTTTCCTCATGCAGCTAGTGAAGGGGTTTTCATATTATGATATACATTTTCCCATTTATTTCATTTTCAACAAATTTTATTTTTCCCTCTCAATTTCTAATCTTTGCCAATCATTACTATAAGCATAGGCTCAAAGATTGTCCCTTACATTTTATACTGTTTGCATAATGTTTTTTAGTTTTCAACAACTTTTTTCCTCTCCAAACTTTCGTTTTGTTCAATTCTACTACCTTTCGCTGGCTGCTTTGGGGGTGCTGTTGCATTCTTTTCGAACCCTTGGCGGTCGGAACACCACAGAATTATGGACTGTGGTGTGTTCTATCTGACGCCAAGAGCACAGACACAATCAGCCGTGTCTCCCTGATGAGTCCGATCCAGCGGACGAAAGGCCTCGGAGCAGGCAACACATATAGATCTGTCCTTGGGAGGGATTGTGATAGTTTCCTCATGCAGCTAGTGAAGGGGTTTTCATATTTATGATATACATTTTCCCATTTATTTCATTTTCAACAAATTTTATTTTTCCCTCTCAATTTCTAATCTTTGCCAAATCATTACTATAATAATGATGGAAGAATTGTTAACTGCACTTGTTTTTCCCCCACTACTTAATTGTTCAGCATATACTGTTTGGTCAATCAGTGGGTGATTGCATCTCTTACGAGATCCAAGAAAGGTTGTTCTTCTGCACAATTCTTAGCCGCTGACAATGCTTGGGTTATTGAACAGCAAAGCTGACCACTCAGACTGTTCCGTATCTTTTGATCTCCCTTGCATCCTTAAATGGATCCTCAAGCATAGGCTCAAAGATTGTCCCTTACATTTTATACTGTTTGCATAATGTTTTTAGTTTTCAACAAACTTTTTTCTCTCCAAACTTTCGTTTTGTTCAATTCTACTACCTTTCGCTGGCTGCTTTGGGGGTGCTGTTGCATTCTTTTTCGAACCCTTGGCGGTCGGAACACCACAGAATTATGGACTGTGGTGTGTTTCTATCTGACGCCAAGAGCACAGACACAATCAGCCGTGTCTCCCTGATGAGTCCGATCCAGCGGACGAAAGGCCTCGGAGCAGGCAACACATATAGATCTGTCCTTGGAGGGATTGTGATAGTTTCCTCATGCAGCTAGTGAAGGGGTTTTCATATTTATGATATACATTTTCCCATTTATTTCATTTTCAACAAATTTTTTTTTCCTCTCAATTTCTAATCTTTGCCAAATCATTACTATAATGATGGAAGAATTGTTAACCTGCACTTGTTTTTCCCCCACTACTTAATTGTTCAGCATTATACTGTTTGGTCAATCAGTGGGTGATTGCATCTCTTACGAGATCCAAGGAAAGGTTGTTCTGCACAATTCTTAGCCGCTGACAATGCTTGGGTTATTGAACAGCAAAGCTGACCACTCAGACTGTTCCGTATCTTTTGATCTCCCTTGCATCCTTAAATGGATCCTCAAGCATAGGCTCAAAGATTGTCCCTTACATTTTATACTGTTTGCATAATGTTTTTAGTTTTCAACAACTTTTTTCCTCTCCAAACTTTCGTTTTGTTCAATTCTACTACCTTTCGCTGGCTGCTTTGGGGGTGCTGTTGCATTCTTTTTCGAACCCTTGGTGGTCGGAACACCACAGAATTATGGACTGTGGTGTGTTTCTATCTGACGCCAAGAGCACAGACACAATCAGCCGTGTCTCCCTGATGAGTCCGATCCAGCGGACGAAAGGCCTCGGAGCAGGCAACACATATAGATCTGTCCTTGGGAGGGATTGTGATAGTTTCCTCATGCAGCTAGTGAAGGGGTTTTCATATTTATGATATACATTTTCCCATTTATTTCATTTTCAACAAATTTTATTTTTCCCTCTCAATTTCTAATCTTTGCCAAATCATTACTATAATGATGGAAGAATTGTTAACCTGCACTTGTTTTCCCCACTACTTAATTGTTCAGCATTATACTGTTTGGTCAATCAGTGGGTGATTGCATCTCTTACGAGATCCAAGGAAAGGTTGTTCTGCACAATTCTTAGCCGCTGACAATGCTTGGGTTATTGAACAGCAAAGCTGACCACTCAGACTGTTCCGTATCTTTTGATCTCCCTTGCATCCTTAAATGGATCCTCAAGCATAGGCTCAAAGATTGTCCCTTACATTTTATACTGTTTGCATATGTTTTTAGTTTTCAACAACTTTTTTCCTCTCCAAACTTTCGTTTTGTTCAATTCTACTACCTTTCGCTGGCTGCTTTGGGGGTGCTGTTGCATTCTTTTTCGAACCCTTTGGCGGTCGGAACACCACAGAATTATGACTGTGGTGTGTTTCTATCTGACGCCAAGAGCACAGACACAATCAGCGTGTCTCCCTGATGAGTCCGATCCAGCGGACGAAAGGCCTCGGAGCAGGCAACACATATAGATCTGTCCTGGGAGGGATTGTGATAGTTTCCTCATGCAGCTAGTGAAGGGGTTTTCATATTTATGATATACATTTTCCCATTTATTTCATTTTCAACAAATTTTATTTTCCCTCTCAATTTCTAATCTTTGCCAAATCATTACTATAATGATGGAAGAATTGTTAACCTGCACTTGTTTTCCCCCACTACTTAATTGTTCAGCATTATATATATATATATATATATATATATATATATATATATATATATATATATTGCGTAGGAAGGAAATGTGTGCATTTTATACTGTGAATACATCTCGCTGAGTGAGACAAGAACACAGCGCATGTTTGATTATCAAGTTCAGCCAATGCAAACCTAAAGTCACGAAGATTACGTAATGTACTGCGACTGAGAAAGTGCAATGTTTGCTTTGAAAAGACAAGTATTAAACTTAAAGTAAAAACTAGTTCTATCTATGAAAATGTGGTTTATGTTTTTCTGTCATATTTCCAGACATATGAAAAATCTGTGAAGTACTGGCATTAAGAATGAAAAATGTCTGACGTTCGTTGTCTTTGAAAGCATAAACAATGTTGTGAATACACTGTGCAACTCGAAATAGCGTCACTTCTGGCAGAGGCTTCCTGTCATAAAAATATCAGCTGTGTTATATTTGAAAAATCACATGACTGAATGTGTTACTAGTTTCTGTCCGCTTATTTGAGCATATTTCAGTTTTGTAGCCAGTATAACAGAGTAGCATAAAGAACAAACAGTCGTGCAACTCTATCATTCTTAGTTTCTCTTTATTTTCTCTTCATGTAAACCTGGACTGATATATCTTATGCTATCAAATTGTTCCCCGTCCTAATTGTTTCGTCGTCATCAGTTTGTGTGATAGATGCATTCAAAATCCGAAAAACAAATCTTCCACACATTTTTGAAACTGTTGATTTATATAAACAATATTGTTACATTTTGCCGTTTTCTGTTGTTTAAGTCCCTAATCTCATGATTTCCCATTTTTCCACTTTGACATGAGCAAAAAGCCTGGTCCATTCAACAATTTGTCATTGTCTTCTCTCTCTCTCTCTCTCTCTCTCTCTCTCTCTCTCTCTCTCTCTCTCTCTCTCTCTCTCTCCTCCCCTCTCCCTCCCTCCCTCCCCCTCCCTCTTCCCCCTCCCTCTTCATTACTTCACACAAATTACATCTTCAACTTCCAACGTAATCAATCGAGATGTTTTGACGGTGACAAAGTTCGGCCAGCTATCTACGCTAAGCTTCTTTCATTTTCTCCAGTAGACATATCAGCAGAGGTGAAGCAGTCTGTTGCCTTGGGGAAACAAACTGGCCAGACTGCAACAACAGGAAACCTATCTGCATGGAGGCAATGCCCTGAAGTCTTTCACGAGAGGTCTGGTGACAGGGGACACTTCATGGACAACAACAGGAAACCTGTCTGCATGGAGGCAATGCCCTGAAGTCTTTCACGAGAGGTCTGGTGACAGGGGGACTCTTCATGGACAACAGCAGGAAACCTGCCTGCATGGAGGCAATGCCCTGAAGTCTTTCACGAGAGGTCTGGTGACAGGGGACACTTCATGGACAACAACAGGAAACCTGTCTGCATGGAGGCAATGCCCTGAAGTCTTTCACGAGAGGTCTGGTGACAGAGGACACTTCATGGACAACAACAGGAAACCTGTCTGCATGGAGGCAATGCCCTGAAGTCTTTTACGAGAGGTCTGGAGACAGGGGACACTTCATGGACAACAACAGGAAACCTATCTGCATGGAGGCAATGCCCTGAAGTCTTTCACGAGAGGTCTGGTGACAGGGGACACTTCATGGACAACAACAGGAAACCTGTCTGCATGGAAGCAATGCCCTGAAGTCTTTCACGAGAGGTCTGGTGACAGGGGACACTTCATGGACAACAACAGGAAACCTGTCTGCATGGAAGCAATGCCCTGAAGTCTTTCACGAGAGGTCTGGTGACAGGGGACACTTCATGGACAACAACAGGAAACCTGTCTACATGGAGGCAATGCCCTGAAGTCTTTCACGAGAGGTCTGGTGACAGGGGA
>JADBJO010000065.1:24726-84726 GCA_016801955.1 Conus betulinus
GCGGTGTGTCACACTGTCTTCCACAGTGCAGAATGTATGCGTGAGCACGAAAGGCTCAACTGTGGGAAAAAAGAAAGGAGGCTAATAAGGTTAACAGCATTTGTGACGAATTCATTCGTGGGCCTACTTGTTTTCATTTTACCGTGCACTGGCGTTATGTTTTCCTCTGCGTGTTTTGTCAGCGGGCTCAGAGAATAAGGCTAACGCATCAGAATCGACAAGCAATGGCAGGTACCCTATGCGCCAGGCTGCAGTTAGATAGCGAATTCAAGACCGGTCAAACGCCCACGTAGGCTACCATCAGCAATGAAATTGTGGAAATGAGGTGTCACAAAAGATGAAAAATATTCGGCGAAATTTTTAAATGAAAACCCGGCAAGCCAAATTTTCATGAAAGAAACATACTGGGTTATTTAGATTCGAAGTCAACAGAAGAAGCAGATACAAAACTATAAACTGATTTGACGAAGCAAGCCCAAATTTTCATGAAATATTAGATTCGAAGTCAACAGAACCCAGCAGATCCCAAAAACTATAGAACTGATTTTGACGAAACCTAGTAGATAGAATATGCTCCAAGTACCTACCAACCCATTAGTCCTGTACTCTGGCACGGATTCAGATCAGCGGCGGATTCTAGATCCATTTCTATCTGGTGCGCTCTCTCGAGTGCCACTCTCTTTCGCTGTCTGTCTCTTTGTGTGTGTGTGTGTGTGTGTGTGTGTGTGTGTGTGTGTGTGTGTGTGTGTGTGTGTGTGTGTGAGAGAGAGAGAGAGAGAGAGAGAGAGAGAGAGATTTCTATTGTTAAATCTTCCAGTCATCCTCAAAGGTAGTTTGTATTCTTGACACAGAAGATCATCAGTCAAAAATCATTTGTATTATTCTACCACTGCTGAGACAACTACGAGTAGACCCACCTAAAGACTGCAAAATCATCAGAGTCTGCGTGATGTACAATCGGACCACAGGAGGAGGAAGACGAAGACGATGAAAAACCCTGCACGGACTTAAAGAGCACGTAAGGCGGCTGGTGCTGCAGTGCGAACACAGGCCATTCACAATGACTTCACCTGAAAGTGAGTACTAAATCAAAACAACAAACCAACCACTTTCGTGGCTCTTTTGCATACCTATTGACAAATACCATACAGAGGGTCGTAGGCATTATTTAAAGCGAAACGTACAAACCTTGTAGAGCACCAACCATGTTCTACTGTTTAAATGGGAGAATAGGTGCATACATGTCAAATTGGTCTGAACACTACATCTTCAACATTTTGTCCATACAGACATACATAACATCCTTTCATGTTTACGTAACGTTTCTTTTTTTACTGGTCCCACATATCCAAATCCAAGGCTGAAAATGCACACCCACAAACATAGCCTATTCATATTCCAAACACTGTGACATTCCTTACCATCTCCTACAACTAAAATAAAATTATAAAACTGTACTCTCTCTCTCTCTTTCTCTCTCTCTCTCTCTCTATATATATGTATATATATATATATACATATTCTCGATCTGTCAGAAAATTCTCTTGCCCATAGAATGTATAAATGCATATCAAGAGGACAAAAATGATGCTTGGTTGACATTTGTTAAAGATATATCGATAAATATAAGTATGGGCTATGTTTGACAAATCGTTTTGCATTCAGTATACAGAGACTAAAAGTTGTAATATCTGAACAGTTAGAAAATGAATGTATACGATATTGGAAAGGCAAGAAAAACAACTCATCAAAACTCGATTTTTACAACACTACTGTCAAAGAATATGAAACATAAAATTATTTAATCGCTGTTGCAGATCTGAGGCACAGACAAGTCTTAACAAAACTTCGGACATGCACCCATGACTTAATAGGAAAAGGGCGATATGTGAATACATCAAGAGAACAAAGACTTTGCAGTCGTTGTAATGTATTAGAAGACGAAGTTCATTTTCTTGATCACTGTGAAAAGTTTAATGCCAACAGAAATATTTTAATGAAAGACATACAATGTCTTAATATTAATGCTACAAATATTGTTCCAAGCCAGTTAATGACTATGGAGAATGCTCAGTCATTATTAGGGAAATTTGTGCACGACTGTTTTGTCCTTCTGTGATAACCATATTGTGTCTTATAAACCCTGAGGTTTCATGACAATAAACTTTATTCTATACTATTATTCTGTTCTATTCTATATAGTAATACAGTCCATCTAATCACTAACACTTTAATACTATGGTTCCTTCAAGTGCGAACCAAGAGTTCACATGTTCCGTGTTACCCTTCTTCATTTTGTTTGTCGCCATTTTGTTCTGACAATTTTTTAAACATAATATCATATAATTTCTTCTGTGCCTTGCTCTCATCTGCTTCTCTCATCTGTGGCCTCCAGACAACGGGTCTGGTGTGGAGGGGTAAGGGGTGTGCAGGTGAAGACAAGCATATGGTCATGTGTAGGAGCCAAGGGGCAGCAGCCAGTCAAGAAGCCGTAGAGGACGAAGGGGAGTTTTCTACCTTTTATTCTCTCTTATGCCAGTCGCTCAGGGAACACACTGCTCGCCCCTCCACACCATCACACATATACTTCTCTCTCTCTCTCTCTCTCTCTTTTTTTTTCTTTTTTTTTCATCTCATGTTTCCCTTGTTCTCTCTCTCTCTCTCTCTCTCTCTCTCTCTTTGTCCATCTCATGTTTCTCCTTTTCTCTCGTCTCTCTGTCCTTCATGTCTAACATGGCATTGCTTTTTTTTTTTTTTTTTTTTTTTTTTTTAATTTCAGGTCTCAAATACTCTTTGAAACGAAGTTCCTCATCGGCCTTTTATTTGACCACTCGGCCGCCAGCGCATCTGCCACCTGTATGTTTCCTCTTTGCCAGAAGACGTGTCTTCAGGCCTTTGGTGCTTGTTGGTGTTGCACCTAGAAAAAAAAAAAGAAGAAATATTCTTGACAACTGCAGTGTGATTTCTTGATTAGCAACCTGTCTATACCAACATGCACTTCAAAATTTGAAGCATCTTGGGCCTAGACAAAAAGACATATTATGGTAACATGGTCCCTCAAGAAAGAACGGCTCAAATACTTTTGGGTTGCCATCTTTTGTGAAGGCAGACATAAATGGTAGCTAACACTCGCATGATGCGTAATGTTTAATTTTTTGTGCCTAGGTCAGGGGAGAGGTGAGTGGGGAGGGGGGGGGGGGGGGGGGGGGGGCTTATACACTTAAAGACAAACAGTAGATTGAGTGAGGAAATGGGTTGGTGGTACAGAGGTGAAGAGTAACTTTTAATCTGTACATGGATTTTGCCAATTTGTTCGCAGATTTGTTGGAATAGACTTCATTGGTTTGTCTTTCTTCCTTTTTCTCCATTCTCACTCTCTTCCAAGCATTCATTCACTGCTCGTAAAAACAGACTCACTGCTTGACTTCAGACTGCAGTTTCCTGTAATGGCAACAGGAATTTGAAGCTTTTGCAAATTACATATCTGACATTAATAAAATAGAACACAATGCTTGACTTGAACAATGTCAGGACGAGAAATTAAATTTTGAAACAATTTGTTTGAACATTTATACGTACAGATGTGTTAACCACATGAGGATGATGTAAAACATAAAAAAAAGAACCATTTGCCTGGTGTGAGATGATTCTGGTCTTTTTGCAAGGACGCTGGACTATGGCTGAAATCCTGCACAGTTGGATCAGCCAGTGTCTCTGTAAATAGTCCAAATTTAAGCATTTTCAAGTTCCGTTTTCTTGTTTGCGAGTTGGAAATCTTTAGGGCCTTGTAAGAATACATCCCCTCCCTTTTTCCACTAAAATTACATTGAATACCGGAAACTGTTAAATCATGTGCTTCTGCACACACACACACACACACACACACACACACACACACACACACACACACACACACATACATATTGATAGTACTCTCTCATTCCCTTCTCTTCTTCCCACTATCCCTTGCACCACAACCAAGTTGCATGCCCAGATTGCATTCCATGTGTTTGATTTTGTTGCTGTACTTTAGCTAAGCCTTCCTGTTGTCCGGGATCAATCTTTGTAATTGTTTACAATTAAACAGATTTGTAACAAATTAATCCTCACCCAGTTAGTAAGTGTGTGTATGTGTGTGTGTGTGTGTGTGTGTGTGTGTGTGTGTGTGTGTGTGTGTGTGTGTGTGTGTGTGCGCGCGCGTGCGTGCGTGTGCACCAAATTCAGGAAGAAAAAACTTACCCGATGTGTCATGTACTTGTTCTGTTTGGAGGATGGCAATGGACTAACAATACAATTGATACTAACAGTAAGAAACAGTTAGCCCTGTAACAGTCAAAATATTTGAATATGCATATGTGTACATGTACTAGCATATAGTACATAAATACAATCAAACATGCAAACTTGTATGAATTCTATTTTGAATGAAATCAGTCATGTAACCAAGTCATGATGTAAATGTGCGTGTACTGTTCTCCAATGTGTATGGTGAATACGTGTGTTTACAAAGATATTATTATTTCACAAGATGGTGCCGTGTTAAGTGCTCTTCACAAATTTCAAAGCAGTTATTGCCATCATTTCCCTGTGATGTAAGCGATATACATACTTCTTTGGGTAGTAATAAGTGACTGATTAAGCTGTCATCTCTGTGTCATATAGTGTCTAACTTTCCTGAACAGATATGATTATTCACCAGACATAATAATAATCTGTTAGATCCAAAACTGTGCTTTTTAAAATTTCCATCTGTAGGGCCTATCATCTACTGTGTGTGTGTGTGTGTGTGTGTGTGTGTGTGTGTGTGTGTGTGTGTGTGTGTGTGTGTGTGTGTTTTCTACCCCAGCTAAGTCCTAGCTAGTCAGAGTAGAGTTTGCTATGGTTTCAGTTGGGAAGATGCATGAAAAGTATTGCTTCAATTTTCTGACCAACACTGCAGCTGTGTCTGTATGTTTCGGGCCTGTTGATGCCGGACATAACATTATAGTAAGTAGCGAGTGCAACCCTATCCTGTAGTCCCTGGCCAGAATGGATTTTCACAGTATCGTCTTCATCCTCATGAATCAGCATTTATACACGCTTCACGTTCATGCCCTGCTCTTACGATGATGTCAGTTCAATTTCCTCTCATTACTTTCAAAAACTGTTTTGTGGGCGATTTTTTCAAGTGTGACAAAATGGTGGGGGAAAGGTTTCTGAAAACAACACCCTCCCTCCTCACCCCCTTTAGATATACGATGTGGCCTCATTACAGCACAATCATCTCCATGGTAATTGGAATGTTTATGACTACTGACACTGTTCAACATATTTCATTGCAATGTTTCACCTTTCCCAGACTCCGCAGGTGTGAAATCACCCACACACACCACTTTTTACCCTGTAACTCAAAAACAGATAAATGTTTTGGATAAAACAACAAGATATACAAAACATGTATTTACGCATATGCTTGTATACGTCATTGCCTAGACGTAATTGTCTTTCATTTGATGTCATCAGCCTGAAGACGTAAAACTTCGAAGATTTTTATTCCTTTTATTTCATTGTTTAATCTTCTAAGCATCCACAAAGATAGTATCATTGTTGACATTGAAATTAGCAGCTAAAAATCATTTGTTTCATTCTACCACCTTCGACTACATTCTTGTTGCCTTTTGTTGTTTTCTTTTCGTCTAACTACAGGTCTACTACTATATCTCTCGCTTTTTTTTTTTTTTCAGCTCAGCTGTACGAAAACTGGTCTCTAACAAGGATACCTCAGCCTCTTAGCATTGCCTATCATATAGGCCTGTGGTATGCATGAAGAACCGAATAACGTATTGGGGGATAAATCCAGAACATCGATTAGCTATTCGCCTTATTCCGATGCTATTTTTTTGGTATGCATAATGCATTTTCGGCAGAGGAATAGCTAGTCGATGTCGTTATTTTTAGATCTGGGAATCCCGGCCGTGTGCGCATGCGTCAACTTCTGTTTCGACTTCCTTCCTTGCGCGTCTTTTCAGTTCCAGAACAATCGGCAAACCATTCAAAATTGATAAGCGTTTTTTTTTCAAGAATGGATTCATGTAGTGCGGCAAAAAGAATCAGGAGCCTAACTGGGTACCGGCACAAGTGCGCACATTACTACAGGAATTACAGATTGAAGGTAAATCTTTGTTTGGTGCCAACACCGCCACAAATACCACCAAGGTCAAAAATCTAGTATGGGCGAAAATAGCAGACGCCGTGTCAGCTTTGGGAGTGGCAAGAAGAACGATTGAGGAGGCGAAATTAAAATGGAAAACATTGAGAAGGAAGTCATCGAAAAAAGATACTGAAGTGAGAAAAAACTGGTGGTGGACTAGCGCAGGAAAGGCACCTCCCTACGAGGAAATGGTGAGAGCTGTCATTGGGGAGAAATCGGCCCTCTTCCATGGCATCGATGGTATGTATGTTCATTGTTTCACCGTTTGTAATGTCAGTAAATATTAAAAAAATGATAACAGATAGAATACGAACTACTCTCAACAAACCACCAGCTATGTAACATTGACAGGTGTGTGTGATATTAAGAAATAGATTTTTTTTCAGTGCCAAATCATGTCATTTTGATGAGACAGAGGTATTGAATTAACAAAGATATTTGATATTAAGAAATATAGATTTTTTTTTCAGAGGCAGTTGAATTAACAAAGATGTGTGATATTAAAAAAATATAGATTTTTTTTTCAGTGCCAAGTCATGTCATTTTGATGAGACTAAAGAGGCACTTGGAGTGAATATTTTGTGTATATACTACAGCATCTTCTGCAACTTAGAAAAAAAAATCAGTGTGTATGTGTGACTCTTGTGTGTGTGTGGGTGACTCTGTGTGTGTGTGTGTGTGTGTGTGTGTGTGTGTGTGTGTGTGTGTGTGTGTGTGTGTGTGCAGTGACTGTGTACTATACCAGATAGTAGCAATGAGACTTGAGTATTCGCAGCTAGATTGTCTTTGAGTAGTATGAATTAGCACTTTTCTCTTGAAATTTAACACTGACTAAGAATATGGGCAAAATATGAAATCATCAACCAAAAAATCTGTTCATGTTGTCAACAGTTGATGGTCATGAAAGCAGAACTGTGCATGATGTTGGGAATGACCAGCAACAGAGACTGACAGAGATTCCTCGTCAAGGATATTCAGGTGAGGTACCATGCTTTTTAACTTGCAGTGTGTGTGTGTGTGTGTGTGTGTGTGTGTGTGTGTGTGTGTGTGTGTGTTTATCACTGTACATATTATGTTGGAACTTTTTCTGATCTTTTTACTCTCAGATAGCTCAAAATTATAAATTTGTTTATTGGGAAAAGGAACTGTGTGACAAACACTCAAGTCACAAAGTCAAAATTTTCTTTTACTGTGACTGTTTAGTTACCAAAGGTATATGGCAGTATAATTATTTTGCAGTATATTCCATTCTTGCTTTTATTATGATATAAGAACATTTGCATTCTGATGAAAAGTTCTATTCATTATACAAGGACCTATTTAATAATTTCTTAAATCTCAAATGGTCATCATTAATTAACATAAATACTGGTCATGTAAAAAAGTGTATTTTCATATATAAAAAAAAATGACTTGATATAAATTTGCTACACTTATTACAATTTCAAAAATAATCTTCTTTAATTTTGATCTATTGGCATGCATATGTAGCAATGAATTATAGTCAAGACACTTTCCTCTAAGACACATTCACCACAGTACTTTTTCTCTCTGGCATGCGTGCAAGCCCCCCCCCCCCCCCCCCCCCCCCCCCCCATTTTTGATCATGGATATAATGACCAAAATACCATAACATAGGTTTTGACACAGTGCACAAGAAGTTGAAGAACAGAAACCCCAACATGACAGGTGCTGCAAGGCAATATTTACTTCATGGCAGTTGTTTTATAGACATGAATGAATTATAAATGAAATTGCACAACAGACAATGAATGAAATGTTGAACTTTGTCAGTAATTATAAACATTTCAATTTCCATGGGAATAATCCGGCTGTAATGTTGCTACATTGTACATATATAGGGGGGGGGGGGGGGGGGGGGGGGGGGTTATGTGCTTAGAGACATTTGAAATGCAACTTGCCACAATTGAAAAATCACTCCAAAAACAGTTGTTTTAGGAATATCAGCCATAACACAGTTGTTTTGGTTCGTTGAAAGAGTTATTTATTTCCTTCCTCCTTGACCATTCAAACCAGTGTTTCGTAGTATGATGTTTGGAATTACTTTTTTATGGCTGAAAAGGTGAGATCTTTTCAGTGTTAAAAATAGCATGTTACATGTTACCTTATTATGGTCTGTGATAAAATGTATTTTACTATAAGTTGTAATATGGCTACTTATAATTTAAAAGTCTTACTCTATAATACAGTACAATGCAGGGTGATAAATAACACTGCATCCTATGCATGTATGTCATACAGTGATGAACGTTACCGTCCCTTGGCAAGAAAGTCCAGGATTGACTGACCTGCCATTGACTGCTGACACCAGTGAGTCTAAACAGTCCACTCTCCTCAACACCTATTCTGACTTCTCACTATTGAATAGTTTGTGTGTGTGCATGTGTGTGGCATTCTTTTATGGCATTATGCTGAGGATGCTCAGTGAGACTGCTTCATTACAACCACATCCTGATTTGTCCCACTGCTGCCCCAGTTCAAGTGCCAGTAAATGAGTGATCTACAGGCAGCACTGGGTGTCAAGTCATCATGAGGCAAACTACAAGGACCCTGCACTACTGCCGAGTCATGACACTGATGTTACTTTATACGCCTTTACTCCAAGACAACAACTGCAGCGTTTGTCAGAAAATTTATGAAATACTTTTCATGCATCTTCCCAATTGAACACACAGCAACTCAACTCTGACTAGGTCTGCTGGGGCAGAAATAAAAATCCCACAAATAAATGGTTCAGGTGCACAATTATGGATCAAACAGATTATAATTATGTGTACATGAATAATCATATTTATGAAGGAAAATGACACAAAATCTGACATATAGATAACAGCTTAAGCAGTCGCTTACTACTACCCAAGGAAGTATGTATACTGTGTGTTGCTTACATCACTGGGAAATGGTGGCAGCAAATGCTTTAAAAACATATGAAGAACATTTAAAACAGCACCATCTAGTGAAATAATATAACCTTTGTAAACGCAAGTATTCATTTCATCATACACATTAGACTTGGATTACAGTACATGTACATTTTGACTTTGTTACATAACTGATTACATTCAAAATAGATTTCATACTTGCATGTATGATTATATTCATGTACTTATATGTTTGTACATGTAGACATATGCACATTCAAGTATTTTGACTGTTACAGAGCTTCTTGTTTCTTACTGCTGGTATGAATTGTGTTGTTTCAGATGCGCCTTCCACGTCTGGAGTCAGTACATCCTCCCAAATGGAAGAAGTGCATCAGCCATTGGGTAATGTTTTTTCTCCCTAAATTTGGCATACTTACACACACACACACACACACACACACACAAATTTTTCTCCCTAAATTTGGCACACTTAACACACACACACACACACACACACACACACACACACACACACACACACACACACTCACACTATACTCTAGCAAACTGGGTGATGATCAATTTGTTACATGCATACAAGTCTGTTTCATTTTAAACAATTACAAAGATGATCAACAGGACAACAGAAAAGTTCAAAGTACAGCAACAAAATCAAAACAAGGAATACAATCTGGACATGCAACTTGGTTGTGGGTGCAAGGGATAGTGTGGGAGGAGATGATTGAATGAGAGAGTGTATAATTACCATCAGTAGGTGTTTGTGCAGAAGGACATGATTTAACAGTTCCATTATTCAATGTAATTTCGGTGGGAAGAGGGGTGGATGTATTCTTACAACGCTCTAAAGATTTCCAACTTGCAAACAAGAAAAACAGAAATTGAAAATACTTAAATTTGCACTATTTACAGAGAGACCAGCTGATCCAATTGGGCAGGGTTTCAGTCATAGTCCAGCAGCAAGAAAAGAACAGCAAGGTCATCTCACTCCAGTTAAACTTCTTTCCTTGTGTTTTACATCACCCTCTTGTGATTGGCACATCTGTATGTAGAAATGTTCAAACAAATTGTTTCAAAATTTAAGATCTCAACCTGACATTGTTCAAGTCAAGCATCACATTCCATTTCATCACGTTAGATAATTATGTAATTTGCTAAAGCTTTAAATCTCTTTTGCAATTACACAAAACTGCAGTGTGAAGTCAAGCAGTGAGTCCTTTTTTTGTCATGATGGTGAATGTGATTGCTTAGAAGAGAGTGAGAATGAAAAAAAAAGAAAGACAGATTGAGTCTATTCCAACAAATGCATTGCTATCTGCAAACAAATCAGCAAAACCCATGTACAGATTAAGTCACTCTTCACCTCTGTACCATCCACCCAGTTCATCACTAAATGTACTGTGTATCTTTAAGTGTATTAGGCCTCCCCTCACCTTCTTCCTCCCTCCCCTGATCTAGGGAAAAGCAGTTAACACTATGCATCATGCCAGTGCTAGCTACCATGTATGTCTGCCTTCACAAAAGATAGGCAACCAAACGGTATTTGAGCCGCCCTTTTGTGAGAGACCATGTTACCATAAATGCGTCTTCTTATCTGGGCCCAATATGATTCAGATTTTGTATGTGTGTTGGTATAGATGAGTTGCTAATCAAAATTTTACACTGCAATTGTCAAGAATATTTCTTCTCTTTTTTTTCCTAGGTGCGACATCAACAAGGGCCATAGGGCCGAAGGCTCGTCTCCTGGCGAAGGAGAAACGCACCGGCAGCAGACAGACAGGCAGCCGAGTGATTGAAGACGAGTCGCAAGAGGACCTTTTCAAGCAGTACCTGATTGCTGAAATTAAAAAGAGCAACACCATGTTAGATATGATGAGAGAGAGAGAGGTGAGAGAAAAGGAGAAACATCAGATGGATAGAGAGAGAGAGATAAGAAAAAAAAAACATGAAATGGACAAAGAGAGAGAGATGAGAGAAAAAGAGAAACATGAAATGGAAAAACAGAAGTATATCAGAGAAGCAGAGGAGAGCAAGGCACGGAATAAATTATATGAAATTATGTGTCAAAAATTGTTAGAGAAAAATGGAGACAAACAAAATGCAGAAGGTAAAATGGAACATGTGAACTCATGGTTCACAATTGAAGAAAACCTTTGTGTGAAAGTGTTAGTTATGAGATGGATCATATTACAAAGTGAAAGTGTTAGTGTTGAGATGGATCATATTACAATGTTCACAGCACTGTTTCCCTAATGTTAGTTGTGGCAGAGGGTATGGAGTGTCATAGTGTTTGCAATATGAATCTAATGTTGGTGCTGTGCATTTCATCCTTGCATTTGGATATTGGAGACCAGACAGAAAAAGGAAAGAAAATGTAAACATGAAACTATTGAAAGGTTATTATGTATGTCTGTGTGAACACAATGTTGAAGATGTAGTGTTCAGACAAATTTAACATAATGTATGCACCTTTTCACCAATTTAAACAGTAGAACATTTTTGATGCTCTGCAATGTTTTAAGCATCTCTTTAAATAATGCCTGCATCGTCTGTATGGTATTTGTCGATAGGTAAATCTGCAAAACAGACATACAAGTGGTTTGTTTGTTTCAATGTAGTACTCACTTTCAGGTGAAGTAGTTGTGAATGACCTGTGTTCGCACTGCAGCACCAGCAGCCCTCCGTGCTCTTTCAGTCAGTGCAGGGTTTTCATTGTCATCGTCTTCATCTTCTTCTCCTCCTCCTCCTCCTCCTCCTCTGCTTCCTCCTCTTCATCAGGTGGTTCTAAGTTCAGTGATGTGGCCCGATTGTGCAACATCACGCAGACTCTGATGATTTTGCAGGCTTTGGGTGGATCAACACGAAGTTGTCTCAGGCAGTTCCATCGTTTCTTTAAAACCCCAATGGCCCTTTCTACAGCTGTTCTGGCTGAGCTGTGGCAGAAGTTGTAGCGCATTTCTCCTTGTGAGATGGGGTTGGGGATGGGTGTCATGAGCCATTCTCTTTGCATGTAGCCACTGTCTCCCAGAAGGAAGCCTGTCAGTGGTCTGTTGTTGCCTTCGAACTGCTCAAACACCTCACTCTCTCTCAATATTCTGGCATCATGCACACTGCCTGGCCATCGTGCAACGCGCAGTTCCAGAACATGAGATCAGCGTCACAGATCACCTGTAAAACATACATGCACATGTGAAAGGAACTGAATGTTAAATGACTATGCAAATCAAAATGTTCATCAGCCACATTTTCATTTCATTTTAATTGCCATGTAGTTGAACTGTTAATTTGGCAATGTTTACAGTTGATTCATAGAGCACATTTTCACCTGCGGGAAAGAGTGAAATTTTTTTTCTTCTGCTGAAAAGGGGGTTATGTATGTACTAAGTTGATATGTATCTGTAGACAGAGGGATAGCACAGGAAATTCCCCATGTTAGTATTAAAATGTCACAAGTTTTATGCTATGTCAAAAACGTGTGAGAACTTTGGAACATTTATGTTAGTGTGATTTAAAAACTTTGATTGCACGTGTATTTAAAGCGGGGGGGTAGGTGATTGTGTTGTGCTGAGGGTGGGGATAATAAGTGAATCTACAGTACAAACAAGACCAAACAACAGAAAAGAAAACAGCACAGCTGATAAGTGAAAACATTTCAAACAACAAGCAAGCTACACAGCTTAAACTTTATTTTGTTTTCTGTGTAGGGGGCACATTTTTGCACCTCAAACGATACATTAGAAATACTACATAACCGTTTGTTCAGAGTTGCACACATGTCCCACCAGGAACATTAAAAAAAAAGAAGCTTTTGAAGGACTGGTTGTTTTTAATCTCATCTTCTTTCTTTTTTAACATTCTCTTTTGTTGAATCACTATGCTTTTGTTTGGATAATGAAAATTTGCACTGTTGCATGGTTGAATTTGCATGTAAAGTTGTGTTGTTGACTTAATTATGGTCCCCTTTTTTCATGTTTATGACTTGTTGCATTCTGTTTCCTCAAACTAGTTTGTATGTTTTCTTTTGTTGAATTCATGATGATCCCTTTGTTGTGGTCATGCTAATGAATTCATTTCTTTCATTCTGTTTCCTCCAATAATGTATACATTCACACGCATTAAAGGATTTGTATCAATGTCAATGATTCAGAGACTTTCCCTTTGTATGATGGTACTTTTCATTTTCTGTTCTCAGTGTTTCACTTTCCACACACCATGCATTCCATTACCATTTTGTCACAATACTAAAGAATAAATGTTCATCAACTCCATATCAAGAACATGGCTTTCATTATCTATCTATCTATCTATCCATATTTTCCTACCTTTGTATCCGATTCTGTCAACTAGTGTGTTTATTTGAAGAGGGTGGAGGTGATAAGGCTACTGCATTAGGAGAGAGAATTTGAAGAGAGTGCACATCCACTGTTTTCCTGATCAGCTGATGCCAACTTGTGCAACTTGAAAGTGCACATCTGTTCCGAGCACATTTCACAGATCCAAAAAATGCCTTTACAGTCATCATAAGCTGATACTGATATAACATGGTGCTTTAAAGAAGGCACACAATACAATAGTTAGGATCATCTGACCCTGTTTTTAACCTACCTCCTTACTCAGTTGGAAAAGAATTCTCGGTTCACAATTTACTAAACTGTGTTTTTATCATTTCTTTGGTTATATTTGCTATTCTTCCCAGTACCAAAGAAGAAATGAAGATAGTAGTTCGAAATGCATCTGTTAATTACATGACAGCCTCACAACATGCTAAGCTAAAATATGTAGTTAGACACAATATATACACACATGCCACCTAGAACTGCATGTAACTAAGGAGAAAAAAGGGAGTGAGGTGGGGTGTGTGTATGCTGAAGAAATTCACAAGCCTTTCATAAAACTTTCCATTTAAATAGTTATTATGCATCAACACACACACACACACACACACACACACACACACATATATATATATATATATAATATATTAATTTTTTTTTAATATCAATTATAAACAAAGCTTGCTAATTCTGCCTAACAGTATGTGCTTCAGTGGGTGAATGGGACTAATAAATGCTTCTCAAAATGATCCTTCAGCAAACTTATAGTCTCCAAGGGGGAGATATATATATATATATGTAAAAATGATGCTCTCTTGTTGTCCTGAGCTCCGCACCTTGTACTAGAATACACTGAAGTAAAAACTGGAGACTGAACATATACAACTTACAAGAATAAAAACAACAGTCTTTTCATGTCTCATACTTTTATTTTTAATAAATTTTCTCTGTTAAATGCCTCATCAAGCCAAGGTACAACGATAAAAGCCACACATCAAGTAAAATGACATACTGTTCATGGTGAATTCCTATTCAGGTAAAATCAGATAAAATGAGATCAACAACTGTAGCATGCAAGACAAAATACACACGCCCATAGACCCTCCACACACACACACACACATATATATATAGATATATAATATATCACAGAGAGAGTAAGGGGGGAGGAGGAGAAAGCGGCAGAGAAAAGGGAAAGGGGGGGGGGGGGGGGTGAAGAAGGAGGGGCAGGTGTTGGGGAGAAATGAAAGGCGTGGGGTGGGGGGGGGGGGGGGGGGGGGGGGGGGGGGGGGGGGAGTGAGGGGGGATGAAGATAGTTGGGTGTGAGGAAAAGAAGTACAAGATGAGAGACCATGAAGAAGAGAATTTCACATATGTATGCATGTGAATACATATATACATCCACAACTGCATCCAAGTAGCATGATTGAAACAAAGGTGTACACCTCCTTCAGTTTATAAAGGTATGGTTATACATAATAAAAAAAAAAAGCGGGCGGGGGGAAGGATGTTGGAGTACGAGAGGAGCATGTGGAAAGTGGTGATGAGGTTGGGGGAGAGAGGGTTTTGTGTGGGGTGGGGTGGGGGCGGGGTGTTTATGCATGTTAATTGTCAAACAAAAATAAGGGAGTAGGGGCTAAGGAGAAGGAGAAAAGGGTAGGGATAGGTGAGGCAGAGGAAGAGGGGAAGTAAAACAAGGGAAGGGGGCAATATCAATAATAAATTCTCACAAGTATGACAATTTCATTCTTGGGAATATATTCCTAAGAACACACACACACACATGCGCACACACACACACACACACTCACACACACATACACACACACACACACACATATATATATATATATATATATTGCCTTGCATACAATAGTTGATAACCTCTTTATACTTGATTTTAAATGAATAGGAAATCACCATCAACAATTAGGTCATTTTATTTGATGTGAGGCTTTTATCATTGCACCTTGGGCTGATGAAGCTTTTAACACAATAACAGTGAAATTTTATAAAAACACAAGTCTGAGACATGAACAGGCTGTTGTTTTTATTCTCTTGTGTGTGTGTGTGTGTGTGTGTGTGTGTGTGTATAATACTGTGAACAATTAAGTATTCGGGGGGGGGAAAACAAGTGCTGGCTAAGATTCTTCAGTCATTATAGTAATGACTTGCCATAGATTTGAACTTTAGGGGAAAAAAAAAAAAAAATGAAGATGAAGAAAAATGGGGAATGTATTATAAAACACACACACACACACACACACACACACATATATATATATATATATATATATATATATATATATATATATATATATATATATATATACTGCTAAAATTGTTATTGAAAAAGGAAGTATTAAATACTTCATTTTAATAACATTTTCTAGCAGATGTTGCTCCCTAGACGGTTGAGCTTTTTTAGATTTTTAAAGGACATTTTTATATTGTTCTTGATCTATATATATATATATATATATATATATATAGTGTGCATTTGGTCAGTGCAAACAGACACCTGCCTTGAAGAAGCTCTTAACAGTGACAATTTGGCATGAGAAATAAATAGAGGCAAGAAATGAATAACAAAGATTTTATTGACTTTATATTTGTCTATGTATCTATCCATCTCTCTCTCTCTCTCTCTCTCTCTCTCTCTCTCTCTCTCTCTCTCTATATATATATATATACATGTACATACACATATGCATACATAAGTACACATTCATACACACACACACACACACACACACACACACACACACATATGCATACATAAGTACACATTCACACATACACACACACACACACACACATATATATATATATGTGTGTGTGTGTGTCAATGTGTGTGAATGGTACACAAATACCTGCAAAGACAAAACAGGTAAAGTTTTGTTTAAAGCCCACAGAGTTCAAGTGTAACTGAACATGTCCTCTTCACTGTACTGAAAAAAAAAACAAAACAAACCCAGTGATATTGAGGTCAGTCTGCATGTATGTTTGCACTCATTCAATCATAGCGCATTACAAACGACAGTTACGCTACAGGCATACGGTTTTGTGCAAACATATTTTATGCTTTCTA
Source organism: Conus betulinus (assembly GCA_016801955.1). NCBI lineage: Eukaryota > Metazoa > Mollusca > Gastropoda > Neogastropoda > Conidae > Conus > Conus betulinus. Next base: position 41,245 of record JADBJO010000065.1, read on the forward strand.
CAAACTATACACAAATGCACACATTCAACAGCCTGCAACATGGACACACTGAAAACCTTACATATTCTATTTGCGTATTATCTAAACTACCAACCTGTATACTGTAAGGCGGTAACATCTTAATTTTCTTTTCACCTAATATGATTTTCACTCTATCAAACTAAAAAGTACACTTCCACAAATACCAAATGACACGCTGCAATCATTTCTTACCACTCCCCCATACCTCCTCCATTTACAACTTCAGCGACAAAAGCAAGCAAGCACACACACACACACACACACACACACACACACACACACACACACTCCCTCCCTCTCTGTGTCTTCTTTTCACTTACCTGCACATTGATGGAATGGAAATTCTTCCTATTCACATATTCATGCTCGGGGTAGTCGTCTCCACGGGGTGCCTGGATCCTAATCTGCGTGCCATCAATGGCACCGATGGCATTGGGGAATCCATTCCTTTCAAAAAAGATTCGTTTCGTGCGTTCAGCTTCTTGCTGCCTTGGCTGAACAACCCAGTCCGGCACTCTCCGATACAGCGCATCAGTCACCCGTTTTATAGCCCGGCACGCAGTTGACTGATGCACACCGATCAGCTCGCCACAGAGGTCTTGAAACGTGCCACTCGCATAAAATCTCAGCGTTGTCATCACTTGCAACAGCGGTGGAAGAGATCCAAGTCGATTCGCAACTTCAACGTCGGCTGTAATTTCATCTGTGATTTCGATGATGTCATTCCTTCTAAATCTAAACTTTCGATATAGATCTATGTCATCAAATGTTTCAAATGGGTGCGTCCTGTCTCTAAAAATTCTGTTTCTGCGCAGATTTCTTCTGTTTCGCCATCGATACAAGATGATGGCCGCCATTTTTGCTCCGCGTTTTCGATCCTTATTCGGGCCGGACAAGACCACATAAAGTTACTCCCTGGATGACGTTTTAGGAACAGCCTATTCGGCTTCATGCATACCGATTTCTGCCCCCATTTTTTTTCGAATTGGATCTACAAAATCGAAGACATTTTTACCTTTTCTTTTTCTTTCTTTTTTTTTTTTTTTCTATTATTAAGTCTTCTACGCACCCTCGAGATAGTTTATTGTTCACATAGAAATTCAGCAGTCAAAGATCATTTGTTTTATTCTACCACCTTCAAGTGCTTCCTTGTGCCCATCGTTTTCATTTTCTTTTCGTCTACTACAGGTATACTACTACTACGCCTCTAGCAACGCCCCTTTTCAACTCAGCTCTGTGAAAACTAAAGTCTCTACCGATGATGCCTTAGCATTACAAACTACCTTTGGGGATACTCGGAAAATTTGAAAACACACACAACAAATCTCTAGCGTTTGGGACACAGTCCATCTTCAGGAGTGATGACATGAAATTTAATGACAAATGCGTATACGCAATGACGTATGAAAACATACGTAAATGGTCGAATACGTGTTTAAAGAAATTTGGAAAGTTTTGGATACCCCACTGCCAAAAATGGTAGACAAACGAATCACAAGACAAAATACGACGCGTTTCGACCCCTTACGTCTCCAGACAAACGTGTCTAAAGGTAGGCCTAGGTGTGTGTGTATGTGAGAGAGAGAGAGAGAGAGAGAGAGAGAGAGAGCGCTTTCAGCTGTCCTGTCACTTCTCGGGGTCCGCTCGATCGTCTTTCATACATTAACATTCTCATGCCAACTATAAGGAGAATTTATTCTGCATGTTAAAAGTGTGTTGTTTCAACTAAACTTCCCATCTGAACAATGTTATATTCAGTTATCGAAATTTCACTTGTTCGTCTCCAATTGTAAACTAGATAACATTACTTGAACTCCTTGTTTTGTGAGTTTATTTGATTTTATTTTGCCATGATTATTTTTACGTATATATATGGTGCTCGAGAGTTGCGCGCCTTTTTGCTACAGACTCGTTCTTGTACTGATTTTAACAGCATCTAGTTTCTCTTCTTCTTCCTTCAAGTTGTAATTTCTGCTTCGAAGGGTCATTTGTTGTCCATCCGGTGGTCTTAGTTTACGCCATGGGCTTTGACTCATCAAATGTAGGCACTTGATTAACAAAAAAAAAAGACAAACTATAATCCTATATTGAATTTCTCAAGTTTTGACTCGAGAAGAATAGCGTACTTTTAGCTGCCTGTATGCTTTAGTGGGTACAGGCCTAACAGTCCGTTCGATATCAGACATGATTCAGCCATTTATCTCACTTCACCCACTACCGCCCCACGCCTGGCTGAATGCTGTCGTTTTCGCTGTGTAAAAGCCCCGGGCCATCCCCAAGTCCGATTCAGCAGACGAAAGGCCTAGGAGCAGGCAATATGAATTGATACGTCTCCACAAGGATTACGATGGTGCCCATATGCTGCTAGTGAAAAGTTTAACATAAATCTCTGGCATTTTAGTTCTCCTTTTCCCTCCCCCCCCCCCACACACCTTTAAAAAAAAATCTTTGCCAAGTTATTAATGTAATGACAGAAGAATTGTTAGCCTGAACTTGTTTTTTTCCCCCACTACTAAATTGCTCACCAAAACGTTCAAGACGAGATGTGGAAGGTAGGGGTAAGAGTCAATCTCGGATCCAGCTTTAAAAGAGAAACTTTCTTCAGCATACGGGAGTAATTTGCGTCTGAACTAGGACAACGCTGAATGCCAATGGCTTATAACACTGTTGAAGTCTCAGCTAGTATCCTTTACAATTTCTCTCTCTCTCTCTTTTACATTAACATATATCTGGCATCAAACCAGAGAACGGCAACTTGAAATGTGCTCTGGGCATCATCCGTTATTGAACATTAAAAGGCTCCCGTTAATATCAATAGTTGTCATTAAGCTCGATTAACTCTTTCTATAACCCCACCTCTCAGATTAGCACTCACACTACGTAGAGTGTGGGTGGAACACTCTGGAAAGAATATCAAGGACTGTACGAGCAAGACTTTTAAGGTAAACTATACATACTATTAAACGCATACAGAGTAAAAGAAGAAAGGCGGATAACTAAGAAAAAAAAAAAAAGGAAGTGTATCGCAAAGTAGCAAAATGGAGTTGAATTTCTGTAAACGGGGAGGGGGTTGTAACTGAACGATTTTTGTGTTCCAGTCATAGTGATAATGCGAAATTTGACCCATGTCACGTTTCTCACTTAGGGTATCTACTGTCTGTTGACGATGTGTGTGCATCTGTAGAACTCAGTAGGTGGTGGAGGAGAGAACAGGTAAAAAAAAAAAAAAAAGTGTGTATGCGAGGCCGATATAATTACCAGTCAATTCATGTCACGTTTGCCGCTCAGCATGTAGACTAGGGCTAAACGCGCTGTATGCATGGTCAAGGTCGTGTAGAAACCATTTTAAAGTTGTTCATCATGGCCTAGCGATGTGCGTGCCATTCCTGGCCTACAACTCACGATATTAGCATTTAGGATGTGATCTGTACAAAGTCTCTGGCATGCTTTCAAGGTAAATGGCGATCACATTCTGTTTACACTGTAATCCATTGCATTTGCATAAAATTTCAATATGAAGGAACTTTAAACCTTTCCCTTAAGCTTAAAAAATCAAACTAAATGTTATGCCAAGTACTTAGAATACATCTTCAATTCAGTAAACCATCAAAACAAAACAGGATGCAATGTATAAATGTTACTCACCAGTGATGTTAATAGAAGATAGTGGCCAAATTTCAATCACTTGATTCATAAGTTCAAGAATGAGGATTCCTGTTCTGTCATTTTTTTTTTTTTTTAGTCTGACATGACTTAAATTCAGCAACTCCATGTGTCACAGTATATATTGCGGTTTTTCCTGCACATGGAAAGCTGTTCCAGGTTTTGAGTATCTTTGGCAAGGTTTTGACTGAAGGTGATTAAATCAGGCGCCAGTGACAGAGGCAAGCAATGTTCCACTAAAAATGCACAAGTCCGAATCTTGGCATCCAGCAGGGTATCAACTTTAGACACAGGAGCAGCTGCAGGAAGAGTTGATGTATGTTTCAGCACATTCCATCTCTCCAAAAATTTTGTCTCCTAGGAATGCACTTTGATCAACTTTTTTTTTCCCCATTTGACTTGCATACAACTTTTACAAGCTTCTGACTGCACAGTATACACCAAGCAGCACCCACTTTATTTTTTTCCGCAGCCATTTTTCGGAATGGACATTTATTCTCCACTTGTTTTTCTTCAGGTCATTGTTGATCTTCTGTGCCTCTGCTTCGTCGTTACTCAGCTCCATTTTTGACAAATATAAAGCGTGATGATATGGTCATGCATGTAAACCATTGCTCATGGGTACGCTCTTGTTCAACCATTTATGTATACATTTGGATCAAAGATATGTGATGTGAAAAAAGAATTGGTAATCAACAGAAATTTAGGAAGGAAAAAAAAATTATAGGTCCACCTCAAATAGGCCTGTGCAACAAGACATAAGAGCTTCAATATTTTAAGAAAATGTGAAACCCTTGAAGTACATATCAAAGTATAAATGACAAGGCATTGCGGTTCATTTACTCAGTTCTGTTGTGTACATTGTGGCTTCAGCACGACAGTTGGCCTTTAGGAGTCCAAAGTCGAGGGCCATGGGATGGAAGGGGATAGTCCGCCTTTGAATTGAAAGCGGTTTAACATCCCTACTGCTTTGAATGATCCATTGCAACTTCTTTTTTCAAGTCTCTCCAAATTTCAAATCTGGGAAATGTTTTTAGACTAGGCAAATTAGGATTATTCTGCAGCAAGGCTCTTTGAGGACATGAAGTGGCTTGATGGGCTACTCAATATGCAAAAAGTTTGAAAAGGAGGGAAGAAAAATACTCCAAAATTCAGGCCATGGAAACCAGATGACAAAACATCACCAGCACCAAGACAGAATGTGTGAATGAGAAAATTAGATGGTTTCATTTCCCAGCATTTCATCAACAGTCAAAGATCTTTTAGTTTTGCACGCTCCGAAGAATCAGCTTTATTAGCATTTAACAACACTTGAAACATAGTATCTGCAATAAATTAATTTACAAAGGTATAAAACATGATCAGTTATGTACGATTAAAACAGCTCTTATTGCTAGCATTTATGATTTTGAATAAATGTTGTACGTAAAATACAAGCAAATACACATGCACACACAGCCATCAAGTTTAAATCAGAATCCAACTTGTGGTTTGACAGTAAGCAGCTTTGAATTTCAGGCACTGCCTGTCCAGTTGTCCAAGTCATTTTCCAGTCCATAGATTTACATCCGCATGAATCCAATCCCATTCATATCATCTGTCAAGAATTACATTTGGTGTGTGTGTAGTGAACACATGTGTTTCTTGAATAATGTTCCGATAAGTTGAAGAAAGGATACCAACATAGATTCCATGTTTAACTTTATTTCCCCTGATTTTAACCGCCTTTATAAACGCTTTTCTAAAGCAGATGTTGGAACATAAATTCATTCTTCCGTTCTTAATTCTTCATGTACACCTTGTGCACCCAAAATTCTCTGATTAGAACATTTTCCAGAAAAACTGACAACAGTTCAGAATTCTTACAATTGTCCACCTGAACTCATTGAGTCAAAATAAATGTTTTGCGCTGAAGAGATATGGAAGAGCAGCAACTGAGATGAAATCTGTCAAGTACTAGAGCGGGAGTACTGTCCCCCTTAAAAGATTTTTACTATGTTCAGCAGCCCGGTTAGCTCAGTCTGTAGAGACATGCTTTCTCATACTCCAAGGGTCAAGGGTGTAAATCCCATATTCAGCACTTTATTTTTTTTATTTCTTCTTTGCAGTTGTACATTTTCGTTTAAGTAGTGGAATTTCATTTTTATCTATTTACGTCCTGAACAGCAGTCATGAATATCTGAGAAATCTGCCAAAGAACTGTCAACGGAAGGCTACAAGCTGTGCAGTCTTCACTTTAACCTGCTGACAGATAGATTGTCCTGTTTTGGAATGTTGTTCAAACACTTTTTGATGTTCTGAACACAGCATCATCCTCATTTTGTGCTTTGGGCCCCGTCAGCTTGTGTGGCAAAGAACCAGTGTCTAAAGTCTGTATGGCCTGCGGAGAATAGATCACTGTCACCAGGTATCAGGAATCCATGACACTGCGGCAATCAACTGTTCATTATTCTGGACCAACAGGGCCCAGTTGTGAACTTTTCCAAGCACAGAAACAAATGGCAACAACTTTGACACAAATGTGTATCAGGTTATGCAAGCAGTTGAACTTCATGCTTGCCTTTTAACGAAAGACCAGAACTTTAGTCTGCCATGTGGCTACAAATGGTCTCTAAAGCAGAACTGTGAAACTAAAAACTGTGGCTTGAATCCAAAAGAAATGTGCTCTGAAAAACCAAAAAGTCTGAATTTCCTTGAAAAGTAGAAATGTGAACCCCCCCGAGATAGCTCTCTGCCAATGTGCCTCTCTTCAAGGCCACTGATCAAGTTCCCGTGTGAATAAATGCGGCCCATTGTACAGCAACCTGACTGACTGGAAAAGAAAAAACAAACGAAGAAAAAAAAAAAAAAAAAAAAAAAAAAAAAAAAAAAAAAAAAAGCCTGCCAAGTCAAACATCAAGCTCTTAATAGAGTTCCCTGCATGAGCAAAGGGATGTAATCTTATGAAAGACTGTTGTGACAGGTATATTTGCCTCAGTTCCTCCTCTTCTGTATAGTCTCTTTGCCTACATGCAGTTTCGGTATGTGCAGAATGTTCTCAAATATATGGCAAGAATTATTCAAAAACTGGCAATAAGATGTAATCCCTAAACCATGCGTATTTACCCCCCTTCCTCCACCCCCAACATATTTGGGATTTTGGAAGGCCAATGGCTATGACAATCAGTATAAAAGGATTGGGACCTTATAAAAAAAAAAAAACTTTTCAAAGGATTAAGTTTACAAGGAACTGGCATTTGCAATATAAATATGAAAACCCATTTAAGAGTCCACCGGGCCTCTCCACATGATAAAAGTTATTATGAGTTCTTCATTTGTAAAAACTTCATTAAAAACTCCCTCAATAAAGAAACTAAACATGACAGAACTGTATGAACTTTTTTATAACGGGGTGTAATCATTCTTTAGTACCCATCTGAGATTTGACACCCCTGTAAAAATCACAATTAGAGAGGTAAGTTATAATCATGAACTTGCATAGCTGCATAATTTACTATTCACAAGTCTGAGACAGCATAGAGATTCTCAAGTCAGATCAACAACTGGTTGCTATCAGTTAGCTTGGCAAAGAATATCAAGCACAGAGCCAATCAGAAGTCAGCATCCAATGTGAAGGTGTGGCCCTTTTCAGTGGATTCTCCCATCACTCCCATTCGCTGGTACTCCCCGACACGCTTTTCAAAGAAGTTGGTCTTGCCTTCCAGGGAAATATGCTCCATGAAGTCAAAAGGGTTTTCAGAACTGTACACCTACAAAAACAAACAAATCATCCAGCAACAGGATCAGTGAGTGAAATCAAACCTCTCCCACATATGCCATTTGGGTTAAAAAAAACAACACACACATACATATAAACAAAGAATATTGATAATCCAAATATCTGGATGAAAGTTGGCAAGTGAAAGAAAGAAAGAAAAAAAAAAAAAAAAAAAAAAGAAAAAAAAAAGGGGGGGGGCCAGTGGTCATGACAGACCTCAGCAAGGATCAAGGCCTAGTGAAGGCGACAGTTTTTCTAAATCAATATTCTGTAGAAATTGTCTTCTGCAGTATGGAGCAGATTTGTGAGGATGTATTAAGAGTATGGGATGAATGCATATGCACAGAAGGAAGCCAATAAAGATGAAAATTGTCAACCCTATTCATAGTAGGAGATGCATTCAAAAATTAAACATTCGAGAACTTTCAAATAACCCTGAGCGGATGAATTTTTGATGTGAACATTGCCAACTCTATCTGTTCTTGACCAATTTATTTCTTTGTTGACGTCTTTAGTCGCACTCCACCCCTCACAGTGAGGCTCGCATCACTTATTGAATTATAGCTTCAATAATACTAAACAATGGCAAGTGTAAGTCTGTGATTGTGACAATAACCTGGAATTTATATAAGCCAGTCTACACAACCCATTTGTATCATCTCAACATTTTCATGCATGCTTTTTGTTCAATATGCCCCCCAAATCACGAAAATTTCCTTTTCAGTTGAAAAAAAAAAAATTTCATTTCTGTCTGCCAACTTTCACATGCATAATTCATTACTTCATTTTTGTGTAACACTAAACCAAAATGGCTCAATAAAGAGATGGAGGTGCAGAGTTGTATTGTGTCGAGTTTCAAAATGGCTTGTGAGAGAAAGCAGCAAGGTGATAATTTCAAGGGCAGTAACTTCTGTTTAGCAATCAACTGCCATAATGACAGAAATAAGATATGCACCAGAATTTTTCTTTTTCTAATTTCCAAACAACAAGAAAGCAGGCAGAATCCAGTTCCTGGGGCGTACTCCCATGTAGTCATAATCATAGGCTGTCTACCTTGGTAGTCAAGTGAAAGAGCTGACTGTGTGTGCTTCATTCAGTTGTTTCCCCAAATCATTTGGTGAATAGTCACTCTGTTTTCTTCCTTCCTGCCTTCTACCGTTCATGCAGAATGCATGTTATGCATCAGTGTAATGAGTCATCCATACCAATGGCCGAATTGGCCCTCTCTTCCAAAAGTTGGTGATGGGATTTTAAATGACATGCAAGATGATATAACAATAATGATTATTTATGGCACTTAACCTTACATCATAAGCCCTAAGCACTTACAAATACATGAAAGGTTAAAGAAAACAAATGAAACCAATCAGAAGATGAATATTGCAATAAGCACAATGCATCTACAAACAAGGGTGCATATTGACACACACTCATGCACATGATCCCTCACACACTGTTGCACAACAATGGACACAACAGCATGTGCACACACACACACACTAGTCGCAGAATCAATGTGATGGGCAAAGGGAAGGGGAAGAAAGAACTGCTATTGATAGGTGAAGAGGGTTGTTTTAAGAGATGGTTTCAAGGAGAGACGGAGAGTTTGAACTAAGCAAAGATATTGGGAGTTATTCCAAGAAACTGACCCTGAAAAAAAAAAAGAACGATTGCTGCAGGTTTTAGTTTGAAATTGAGGGATTTTGACCAGTGTTTTTGGTAGAAGAACACAACTGCCTAGAAGGAATATAGAGATGAAGGAGATCACAAAGGTAGGAATGAGTTAGGCTGCTCAAAGATTTAAAGCAGCGTAAAGACAGTTTGTAGTCTATTTATTTTTCAACCGGCAGCCAGTGAAGAGACGGAAGCAATACAGTGACATGAAGATCTGGGTTGTCTGAGAATCAAACAAACAGCATTGCTTTGTTCTTTCTGGAGATGACTAAGAAGATTCTGGGGACGGCCAGCTAGAAGAGAATTACAGTAATCAAGCCTATGCACGCGTTCACACACAGAACCTTGATTTACAGTCTCATCTGAGTGACTTTTCAGGAAACAAGAGTCAGAACCAATGTCAACTACCAGAGAAAAATCCTTCTGTACTGAAATGGCCCAGCGGAACCTGGAACCCCACGATCAAAGTCTAATGCTCTACAAAATGAATTATTCTGTCCCCATATGAACGATACATATATGGTTTTCTTTTACGTTTTGAACATACCAGTGGCTTTTCTTTGTCACAACCTTTAGGGGCTAGACAATTCACATTCCATACGTTTTTTCTTTGGTATCAGACAAATCAGAGTTATCTCACTGTACCCACCTTGTCACACTGAAGTTCCAAGAGCAGCCTGTCAGCCACAAACTCAATGTATCTTTTCATCAGTTCACAGTTCATTCCAATAAGATTGCAGGGCAGGGCTTCTGTCAGGAACTTCTGCTCAATCTGTACGGCGTCTTTGATAATTGTGTAGATTCTTTCTTGTGTTGGTTTGCTGGCCAAGTGTCGGAACATCAGACAGGCAAAGTCACAGTGCAGGCCCTGTTGATAACACAAGTCTTATCAATGTTGAAATCTGCAGTGTGGGGTCCACTGTGTGCATACTCATGTATATGTATTTGAAGAGGCCATATACCTGCCAGATTCTTGCATGAACATTCCTATGCATTGTGTGTGTGTGTGTGTGTGTGTGTGTGTGTGTGTGTGTGTGTGTGTGTGCTGTGTGTGTGTGTGTCAGAAAGCAACATTTTTCACATTAAACAAACTTTCCACATGAACTCACAGAGGTCAGTGGCCAAAGGGCAGTGAAAGCAATGTGTAGAGACAATCTGAATTTTAACTGGGTGGCTAAAGAACAAAGTTAATCAAAATTAAGATAGCTAGACAGCTTCACTACATGTGGTAGTAAAGAAAATGGTATTCCTAGTATCTCAACATCCTACAAACCTGAACCCCCCATCTGGTTCAGTCTTGGTGAAAACAAGAAAGATGACAGGTTACGACAAGTTGGCTGAAAGTATCTTTTTGTCTTGTGAGGGAATTACATGATGTGAGACTGAAGCATCAAGCATAAAAAAGCTGGTGGTTTTAAGACAAAATCACTAATTTCAAGACTTCTACAAGCTGACAATAATAGCCACAAACATGCTGTTGATGCTGAATTGCTGCATGCAGTGTTAAAGTGATTGAGTGCTGAGTGAAGCTGCCAAGAAATGAGCATTCTGGATTCTCATGGAAGATCTTTCACTTGCATAATATGGCAATCTAATCCATTTGCTTGGGAAGTTAACCTGTCTTAACATGGAGCCACTTGAAATGTTTCCCTGTGTAGTGTTTTTGTACATCTACATACGTACATGTATATAAGAAGCACTAAAGTACAAATTTGGTAAGATTTAATGTTCCACAAAATGCTGGAAATAAAGACTCATGGGATAACTGATGATTTTTTTTTTGGCGGAAAACTGAACTGCATGTACCAGTACATGTCTGTGAAAGCACATTTGTATGTGGGTCTTCATAAAACCATGTACAGTTTTAATCTTTTTTTTTTTTTTTTATTAGATTAAAAAAAAAAATCTGATGTTCAGGAATTTTGTTGAGCCAGTTCTTCTTCTTTGATACTTGTGCTCTGCATTGCAAGTCATACAAATGCACAAAGGCAACCATGTTTTAGCTAAGTATTATTGACCTTTCCAAACCCAGTTTATTCTTCAAAAACTTGAGACATAGTTGCCTTTCATCATTGCATACATGTTTTAGCAAGCCGATTAATAACCATGTACATATCAGTAAGCTTCAATGGCCCTTTCACAGACTACCACTCATATCAGCTATGGGGTCTGCACAGTACAGGCAGAATTTCTGCCACTTTTTTCCCCCACTGGAAATGCTACTGTGGGGAGGGGGACTTTGAATTTCTTAAAACAGGGTGAAAAAACAAATGAAAGGTAAAAATTAAAACAAAAAATCTTCCAGTCTAGACAAAGACTCCTAGTCTGATCTTCAGATCCGTTTACTGTAAAATTGCTTATAGTGTGCTTTTCGAAGTTACTGGGCATATCTTTTTCACAAAGAGTATGTATAAAATTCACAATATCTGGTGTGTGTGTGTGTTTGTGTGTGTGTAGGGGATTTCTTCCATGTGCATTTAAACATCAACATTTACCTCATCTCTGCTGATAAGCTCATTGCTGAAAGTGAGGCCTGGCATGATTCCCCGCTTCTTCAGCCAGAAGATGGCTGCGAAGGACCCAGAGAAGAAAATCCCCTCCACAGCAGCAAAGGCCACTACACGTTCCCCATAGGATGCATTCTGATCATTGATCCAGCGGATGGCCCAGTCAGCCTTTTCTTTCACACATGGCATCGTCTCAATGGCGTTGAAAAGAAAATCTCTGAAAACAGTATACAAATGCAGTATGTTCACCTGTAGTATTACTTGATGTAATATACGTTTTTGATTTTTTTTTGCTAGCGCTATCGTTTCATTAAGAAAAAATATTCAGATGAAATTTTGGTGTTTTTTTTGTTTTGCTTTATATCTAGTATTTCTGTTTAATGCCGTTTCTTGCCATTATCAAATCAATAAATTAGTAATGCACAGGAAATACTTAAAATATTCCCTTGATTTGCAACCTAACTGAGGCATTTCAAACAATACATCTGTATGTTTCGATGATATCCCTGAAAATATAATGAAGCCTCACCAAGCATTTCAATTGAAAACGTTTATGCCCTGTAGAAACTTCAACGGATTGTAGTTTATGCATACTTGAAATAATGACAAGACTAATGCCTTGTCAAATCTTACCCACAGCAGGTCAACCCAGGTAAATAATCAAGTTATGAGTGATTCAATGGATTAGTCTTGTTGCACATGGTTTTACCTTGGTAAGGCACCAAATTTCATAAGCCCAAAAAGGTTTCAATGTCAAACTCACCTTTCCTTGGTATCCTTGATGTAAGTGTCGATGAGAAGGCTATACATCTCACTGTGAATATTCTCCATGGCTATCTGGAAGCCATAGAAACACCTGGCCTCTGTCACTTGAACCTCCTTGCTGAAACGTTCCACCTGCAAGCCACAATCTGGAATTACTACTTAGTTTCTTTGCTGAAACACATCACCAGACTGATTTACCTGAAAACTAAAAAACTTAGTTTTAGTGTACCCAGTATTTTCTACACGATGTGTGTACATCTTTTGACATTTTTTTTGTAAAAATGGTGTGTACGTGTGCATGTTTGTTTTTGCTATCACCTGCCATCACAAAGCATGATTGCACATGCAGAATCTGCAATAAGTAGATTTTTCCAACAAAAATCATATTCAATCCACTACATCAGCATACCTTTTGGCACAAACTCATGTTTTCTTGACTTTCTTTTTCCCAATATGTCAGGGCCTGTAGACCCCACAATGGTTCTTTTGAATCAACGTTGTCAAAGCAGCAGACGCAATTTTGCGTGCATAGCATGAGTTGCTGCAACTGGCATACCAATAAATGGTTATGCTCACAAGCGCAATTATCACTCAAGAACATCATTTCCAGATTTTGTCTGATTTTCTTTCATTCTGTCTTTTGTCATCTGACCAGTTTCCCTTTCCGTAACTATTCAGTGGTTGTGGCATGTGTATGAGTAATTTGAAACAAAAATCAGTATTTAAATACATGAAATCCAATGCTCATTTTTTCCTGTGTGTAAACTGATACCATTTAATTCCAAGAGGAAAACAGTTCTTAACTTTAACTTTCAACAATCAGATACCTCTACATAATTATTTTTGACAACAGTCAGATTTATTTATTACAACTTTGTGATGGTTTTCTGATTCTATTTTCCCTTGTTTTGAAAATGTTTCAAGTCCTAACTTATTTGGGAAGTAATCATGTATATAATCACCAAGGCTACACCAAAATGTTGTTATGCTCAGCATAGTTATGTGGGCATTGTTTTCAGTTGTGACAAGCTCCTAAAGTAACATTACCAATTTCCGAAATCCCCCAAAGTCGGAGTGTGGCTGCTCATGTGGTGGGGCAATCAAAAACGGTCATACACACAATGTTCTCGCCCCAGCTGATGCACTTTCACCCATAGAGTTCAAGTACTTCAGCTGTTTGGATGATCCCTGGATTCTTTGAGGTAGGGTACGACAACAACTCAGACATTTTATTCTTGCAAATACCTTGCACTTTCAACCTGTACGGATCAATACAAAAAGCTAAAATAGCTGATATTATATCTCCAAACCCTTAACTTCACAAAGGTAAAAACCATCAGTTCTGTAACACTGTAATTACAGTTAGACCTGTTTATCTAATGTTATCCCTCCCAGGAACGAACATAGTCACTCTCACACACTAAACCAATCAGAAGTCAGTTATCCTAATTTGAACAGCTGACTGTTGTAAGAAACAGACTTCTCTGTGTGTATGTTAAAGAGAGAGAGAGAGAGAGAGAGAGAGGGGGGGGGGGGTCATGAAAATATGTTTCACATTTCAACATTCTTCTGGACTGAATCTTACTTTGCTATACCCCTATTTATAAGTGATATTAAAGCCAGTATTATTAAAAGAATCATCATAATCATTGTTTTTATAATTATTACTCAATATGCTTACAAGAGTTTCAGCAAAATTTTCCTTTCCAAAGTTGGTTCACACCTAATTTGCAATAACTAAGGAGTGCTGGGGAAGAAAAGAGGTTGGTGGTAGGGAGAAGGGAGGTTAAGACATTAGGAAGGAAAAAAAAAAAAAAAAAAAAAAAAAAAAAAAAAAAAAAAAAAAAGAAAAATATATTTTTATTCATATTTAATGGGAACTGGACAGAATGTACAACATGTGTAGGGGTCAGGACAGACACTTTACCCCAAACATACATGTGGACCGTGCTATGTTTATGCGAACAAAAAACACAGGTTGTATACACATAACATATTTAAGCCAACTATGTCTCTGAAATCAGCACTTAATTCTACTGACAGGTCAGTTCCAATGGTGGTTACTGAAGTTTTGTTGAGGTTGAAGCAAAAGCATCAATTCTGGCATGAATTTAATGCAAACTGTGATTTATTTCTAAAATATAGAGGATGACAAGTGTTTTACATCATGACTTGTGTACATAAATGGACTCATTTTGAGCGAAAGTTCAGAGATCAATACCAACAAAGTTGACCTGATGAGCTGAAAAACGTCGGGTTTTGCCGTCTCATGATGCTTTGATCAAGTGTAGTCAAGTCAGTATAAAAATTTGGCAATTTGTTTTTTCTTGTAAATTGCCATTAAAGTGTCCGGAATTTGCATGGAAATAAGTAATGTTCCGATGAATGAAGATCAAGACAGAGATGCTCGAAACAATAAATATGTGCAATTGTTTTTTTGCAACAAACAACCAACCTCATCAAGTTCTGAGATCACAGGCCAACAAGCTGCCAGAGATCGATTCACAAGCTGGCACTTTCCTCCATATTTTGACAAGTTTTCTCATTAAGTTTCAAAACAGAGTGACTGAGGGCGGAAAATGAAGCAAAATTTAGAAAAAGAAGGGGTTAGTTACCATTAAGGACACAGAGTCCAGGACTACACACAATGCATTTCAACCTCTCTTGGGTCTTCTTCAGCGAAAATAAATAACAATTAGGACTTCTCGTTTTCACTGTCCTAAATGGTATTTGTTTTCGCCTGAAGACGACCCAGAAAATCGAAATGCACTGTGTCTAGTCCTGCACATGTGTCCTTGGCGGCAACTAAACCCCTCTCTTTCTAAAGTTTTCTCATATTTCATTCAGCAATATCATACTTCTGTACTTAGATTTTTCAGGTCTAAACATACTGATCTGGACAGTACTAATAAATGCTATGGCGTATTTTTTTTGTCTGTTAATGCAATGTTTAAAGAAAACATTTGCTGAAAATTCATGTTGGCCATTTTGCATTGTGTAATAAGCATTGCTTTGCAGTTTGTGTTGTGCCTTATTTCTATTGTATTTTGGCTCGTTTTCATAATTTCAGGAATATTGCAATCTGTTTCAGTCCTCTTTAAAAACAAACAACATAATATAAAACAAAAAACAAACCCATGTTCTACATCTTATTTCATGTAAATATCAAAGGATTGACAATTTACCTGAAAGATCATCATAGCATGCATCCTGAATCAGTTAAAAATGTAAATAGCAGTCCCCGATAGAATTATGAGATGTCACTGTACACTTCTGAACTCATTATTGTTGTTTTACTAAGTGAGCACAATCTGTCCCACAAAATGAGTATGCACTGTAACTTACCAAATTCTCGTTCACAATGCCGTCGCTGGCGGCAAAGAATGCCAACACATGAGAAAATAAAATGCCTCTCCTCTGGTTTCAATTTTTCCCAGTGTGTTAAGTCTTTGGAGAGGTCCACCTCCTCAGCTGTCCAGAAGGATGCCTCAGCCTTCTTGTACATCTTCCAGATATCATGGTATTCAATGGGAAACACAACAAAGCGACGAGGGTTTTCTTTCAGCAGGGGTTCTTCTTCTGTTGGTGATGATTCTGGTTTCTCAATTTTTTTCTGCAAGCAGTGCGTCACATTTTCATAAAAAAGATAAAGATCTGTGCAAAATTACTTAAAAAAAAAATACAGAAAAAAAAAAAAAAAAAAAACTTCAGTTTATCAACTGTAGTCAGACTTGCTTATCCTTAAACTATTGGTGTACTTTACAACTAAAATGAGTGTATCTTCTACAAAGTATGCACACTTACACACACATTCCAAATTTTGGTAAAGGGGCAAGTATGGTTGGGTGTGGGAATTGTTCTCATCTACCATCATACAGGACAGGGTAGAGGGATACATGAACACCTTCCGATAACTACACTAACAATCATTTATGCTAATACAAATTATTTTCAAACCTGATTCATCTGCATACTTTGATACAGATTCATATTTGTTATCAGTTTTCAATATTTCAAGGCCTGTCACTAGTGTTAGTGTTATTGTTCCAGTATATCAACATGCTGTCGAACATTCAGACACAACCGATGTGATTTTGTCACAATTTGTGCGAGGGTTGTCATTCTTTGGTCAAAGCACAGTAAGTCAATACAATCACCATACACTGCAAGTGCAACAACCGCTCAAGAATTTTATCTCAAGATTTTAGTTTGATGGATTTTCACTTCGCTAATTGTATAGATGAATAGGTCCATCTGCTCAGTAAGGTCTACCGTCAGTTTTTTGCCACGGCACTATTTGCTTTTTGCCCTACATTTTAACCATAAAAGCTCCAGTACAAGATACTGCCTGGAATACATGAGCCTCTGGAGTGGCTCTGCCTCTCAGGCTAGTTCAACAACAGATCCTCTCACAGACGCTTTCCTAATCCAACTCTTTCTGCTGCTCCCAACTTGAGTTGTAAAACACAGCCATGCCTGTCATCTAGGGTGATTCTGATCAGAGGCCTGATGATTCAAGGACTGTTCATGCCAAGACCCTGATATCTACCATTACCAACAGCAGTTGGCCAGCAGTGTGTGACTGTGACCTTTACATCGTTTTGAAGTATCGGGGATGAAATGACCTACTGAATGTGAAAATGATGCATCAGTTTTGAAAACAATGGGCCAAGTTTAAATTCCTCAACAGGTGTTTGTAACGTGGGATGGAAGAGTGAGACGGTGCTAATTTGAAATCACTACCTCAATAATGAACTTGAGACATTATTAACACATCTGACATGGGGAAAGGAGGGAAATACTTTGAACTTTCCATAACTTAAGTGGCATGCAACAAAAAGAAAAAGCTTTTTTTCATTGGGATATATTTTTGGTGTACAAATCTGAGGAAGTGACTTGGAGCCCATTAGTGCATTACTCAAGCATTGCCTACTGATGTCATGAACTGAATATCCATGTTGCAGCCATGGGTTCATCATGATATGCCACTCTGATTAGGGCATACATGACTTAAATAACTATAATATAGAAGCCCCCCCCCACACACACACACACACTTAATCAAGCATTATTGTTTAAAATGCTAATTTAGTATAAATAAACATAGCTACAAGAATGCTGAAATGATCAAAGATTGTTAACGAGTAAAGTCAATGCTCATGGACAAACAGTACTCACAAAAGCCAAGCAAAATAGATGATACAATGCATTCTATTGAAAAAGTTTCTTACCTTAAAGCTGCAAATCATGGACTGTAGGCTAAAAAAAAAAAAAAAAAAAAAAAACTTCCTGCAGTTCTTTCCCTTGATTTATGATCACCAGTGATTGAAGGTTCATTGGTGGACATTATTTGCATCTAAAACCATCATAACCAGACCATCACATACAAACTTTAACTTACCTGAATTGTCTTTGATGGTGTTCTGGTGCCACTTTGAAGGTTCTAGGGGAAGAAAAATGACAATTGGTGAAATTAAAGAATCCTCTCATTATTAACTCAAAACATTAGAAAAAACAAAGGGGAAAAAAGCATGCAAAATGGATCCAAAGTAACATTTTGAAGAAAACTTTATGTGGCTGGCTTTTCCTAATTAAAAAGAAATTCCCTCTTTCCAAGTACCTTTGTAAAAGATGCCAAACCCTCTACCCCTTCCAATTCACTTCTGTTTTGCAAGCAGATGGATGACTGAACTGTTTATCAGAACTAGTGTAGAATTTATGGTTAATCTATCTGAAAAATTTTTTTTTTCGACAGAACGTAATGCTGTACCAAACATTGAATATGCTGCAATATACTTAATTTCTACTCTGAGCAAGATCTGGTCAATAATAAAACCCAATGGAAAAAGGAAACAAAATACACTAAAGCACAACACAAAATAAGAAATGACGTGAAGGCATTTAAAAACATGAAAAATACATTCAAAAATGCATTACAACATGTGTCCAAATATAACATATGTTGATTTGAAATCAGATTTTCATGTGTATCAGTTTTCACTCAGGTTATACAATGATTCTAGAAGGAAGTTGCTTGCCTCTTCTAATTGAATAGTTTGTTCCACCTTTTTCTTTTTGGGGTGCATGTGTATGAACATTACATATGATGTAGTACTACTATTTTAGAAATCAACAGGCATGCACTAGCTGAAGAACTGCAATAAAGATTGTAAAAGAAACAAGTTTTCCTCAAGGCCGTGCTCTACAAAACCCACCCTGGAGTGGTATGTGTAAAGCATGTCGACCTGAAGCCCCATCCAATCATTGGTACAAAAGGACACCACAAACTGCAATATTGACATATTCTTACCACCATGGCTATCGCAGCTCTTTCTTCCCCTGAACCAATCGAGACTGGAACGGCCTGCCCCTAAAGAATTGTGTCCCCCCTGCCTCAACACTGACTGTGCTTGAATGGTAGTGCTGAGAAGAGCCCTAAATCCTAAGCTAGTCTCTCTTTTCATCTCCCTACCACACAATTTCTATTTTGAACTTGCTACAACAGATTAGTAAAACAACAGCTTGAAGAAATAATCTCACGTTACAAAAAAAAATTATACCTGTATTTGACTATCTCCCAAAACTCTTGGCTTCCGTACTGAAAGGGTTGACATTTCACTTGGTACCTGAAATTCAGACAAAAAAAAAAAAAAGCCAAGTTGATATGCGATACATAACAACGTATTACAAGAGATAAAATAAACATCAGGTTGAAAGGTCAAGATCACTATGGGGATATGATATAATCTGCCCATAAAGATGAAGCATACTGACTCTCATGGTTTCATGTTAATGAAGAGCAACTTCTTACAGTTTAAATCAGCTATAATGCAGTCAAACCAACATCATAAATGGGACCCATCAGGATGAAGACAAAATGTACATTCACATGCAGTAATCATTTTTACACAAATTTCACGATCAGATTCAGAGAGGCTGCACATCAAATATTTACCTTCTCAGTAGTTTTTATCAACTATCCCAGGCAACTGCTGAGAACAAAACTGGAGTAACTGGACTGCCAAACAAGTTACAATGTTTAAGCTGAAGCCGCATTACATCATTTATTGAAAAAAAAAGCAGAAAAAAAAAATTACTAAGTGCTTAGAACTAATGATATTATCCTACCATATACCTAATTGAAGAATTGTATCCAACACCAGTGAGATATATAGCATTTGAGTTCATCTGATCTGGTGGTCTAGTATGGTTCACATTCTCCTGTATGATTTCCATGCAAACCTTCGATTTATTAGGACTCTTACAATCTTTTGATAAAACTTTTAAGGATATCCCAAGGTTCAATTGTTTTTATGGGCTTTAAATCAAATATCAATAGACAAATTCTACACCTGTTACAATGGAAAATACGCATCAGTAAACCTGTACCGCATCATCAAAATTTTCAGGTACAGTGGCAGACATCTTAAAGTATGATAGATACAACTTATTGCCTGGCAATGCTCAAAAAGAAACCTAATGAAACAGGGGAAAAAAGTGTCCCATTGATGATTTGATGTCTCCAGCTACCATACGAAGCCCCAGGACAATACACCCAATGGCACCTTGCCTTCATCAGCCTCACTTATCAGTGGGAAGGAAAAACTCTCATTAGTGGCAGTAATTGTTCAGGGAATTTAACTGCTTCAGAAGAGCACAGACAACTTTCTCTAGGAGTCTATTCCACTTTTGCAGGGAAGGAACGTTTTCTAGCAGTATAGAGCCCTGTGAGAAGGGACATTGTAGACAAAGATAAAACTGTCGAAGGTTTGTTCTTCTGCGGATGGGTGGTACTTTATGTTGACAAGATTGTAGCAGAATTTGGAAGTCTGACTAAAACAAAGTTGAACTCTTCTAGACACCTGCTTCTGGATTTTTTTTTTTTTTTTTTTTAATGGTTCTGGCTCTGGTGTCAGACAAAGTGTCCCATTCTGGGCTGGCTTAGCAAGGCTGGGTAAACTCAGCTGCCCCAGACCAGGCCAAATACAGGTCAGCAAATAAATTTTAAAAGTGAATAGCCCGCTTGGTGACTCAGAAATTTGCTGTCTGCATCTATCATTAAATTTCTCTCTCTTTTTTTTTTTTTTTTTTTTTAAAGCGTACATTTACTTTTCAAATTGCTGTTGACTTCGCTGAGCACAAAGCTAATGAAATGCTGCTGTTTTATACAGTTATTTGTCAATGTACAGCAACCCCTAGCCAATAATGTTAGATCAGCTCTAATTTGTATGTGAGCTCAGTTGCTGTCTTCACCATAGTTGCCACTTTGCTCCTAAAATTTTCACTTTAAGACATGAAAATCTCTCTACAAATAAAGTGGCAATACATTTCAAATACTAATCTGGTGGCTATTGTAAAACTTGATCTACTAGCCCTGCTGGCTAGTGAAACATCTCAAGCCCTGCTTATAGTGTATCTAGTGGATTCATCAGAACCTTGTAGGCTTACTCTTTTACCTGGGGGTTGCTGACCTTTTAAGTTAAAAAAACACACACACACAAAAAAAAAAAAAAAAAAAAACTAACCAACCAAAAACAAAACCCTATTTGGTTTGTTGGTCAGGTGCTTTATAATGTTAATGCAGAAGTACTTTAAGTAAAATTCTTATTTTCAATGACTTTTAAAAGTTCGCATTGGGAATTTGTATGACGAATTTGTAAAGAACTTTCAGAACCTTACAAACCCACCATGCACTCTAGGTTTGTAAAGTTTCTACCACGATTTAACTGAATGATTTAAATGA
Organism: Conus betulinus; assembly: GCA_016801955.1. NCBI lineage: Eukaryota > Metazoa > Mollusca > Gastropoda > Neogastropoda > Conidae > Conus > Conus betulinus. The sequence goes on from JADBJO010000065.1 coordinate 62,375, forward strand.
GTTACAAACCCGGCCGGTAAAATCTTTTCTAACGTTTTACTGTTGTGTTAACTTTAGTTAGTTTGCCTACTGTCACCACTCACGTGTAGTCGATGAATGCTTATAATTACCTATCGCCGTATTTAGCACTGTCTTTCTGTTAGTGTCGATAGCGCCGAATTCGGTTAGAATGTACACTGAAATATATCAATTTCGATACTTTTTCCTTTTTCGGTTTTGTCCTTTTTTTATAACGATCAATTTCAAAACCTTGGATAGATTTCGGTTTAGTTCTTCCTGAAATGATCTTTTTCTTATCATTACTGTTCTGATCCTATCTTTCATTCCTTGAAAGCTGTTCAGCTTGTACAGCTATCTAAATGCAATTTCGCGGGAAAAAAATCGTCTGCAAATGAGGGTGCGGCCTGTTGTCCTATAGACTCTATTAAGTATTATCGTCGACGTTAAGGTACAGTTGCACATATGCATAATTTGTAAGGAATTTTCATCAGTTTCACTTGGTGATTCAATCATTTCACGCACTTGCTGTTTCAACGCCGACTTCAAAACGAAAAATCTGGCGCACAGTATACAATCACCCAGTGTTCAAGCAAAAATTTATTTACACAAAACGACATTTTCGATATAAAAATTGTAAACATTACCTGATTTTCATCGTTGATTGTCACCGTTTTGAGTGCTGCATTAATTTCTGAAAGAGACATGTTTAATACAAATTTTCTGTTAAAATTTAAACTCAAAACTCGAGAGCTAAACAAAGATGCTGCTTCTTCTACTCTGGAAAGTCCGCGAAATGATTCCTATGACGCGCGTTCATACCAATGTCCAATAAACACATGGCTAGGTACTTGGCTTGAAATTTGATTGGCTCAAATGAATTCATCTGAAGGTATTGAGCTCAAACGTAACCCATATAAACACTTCAAATTTGCCATTTGTATGAAAGAGACTTGTCATATTTACTTTAAATTTCATGTTATCACAGTGAATTTAAATTACAGTTTATTGACAGTAAACTTTGAGCGATTCGAAAAAAATTTTTTAAAGTCCCCCTATTTTTAGACGATTCCATTTGCCTCCTAGCAACAGAGTCGGCTTGATTATATTAATCCGCTAAATGGTTCTTAATTTTACTTCATTGTCATAACTTGGCCAAAAAAACCTTTACAGATGAAGAACAATGACAAAGATCAATGATTTTCCAAAATGTCACTTTGATATCAAAACACAGACGGCTTTTGAACTACTTTATTATGAGCCTATGTTTCCTGTTATGAACACACGGACCATTGTTTAAACATGGCGGACAGCGTGAAAGTAGTGGAAGAAGAGAATCAGAAACGAATTCATAGCCGGGCTCCTTCAGGGCACATTCATAAAGGTATGCTATAAGTGTCAACGACGTGAACATTCTTTTGCGTATTTCTTTACCCTCAGATTTTTTTCTAAAGGTTAGGTCTACTTAAGGATGTTGTGACGATATTTTCCAACAACCAACATTCCTTTAAAGTTTAATAATTCTTATCGCAGTTACCAACTAATACTGCTGCAGCAGTATGAAGTAAAGATAGAAACTGCGTTTAGTGGGTGAATCAAACACTGGAACACCACACCCCCACTCCTTTACCATTCTTGCCCTGCTTTCCCCATTTTACTCATCTCCTCACACACACGCCCTCCTGATCAAGTTGTGTGAGGTTACCAACATCACAAGCCTGCTGCACTGCCTTCATCATTGTTTACTATTGGAATTAGCCCATTCTTATCAGTGTTTATGCCTTTGGGAGTGCTGGTAACATTACTTTGAACTTCAGTGGTTCTCCTGATAGTTTTCCTTTTGCTTTAATGAACCAACCCATCACCATGTCAAGATGATTCTGTCATTTTGAAAGAAGTTTCAGTTTTGTAGCACCAGTTTGATAAACATTACAATACCCAAATCCCCACTCCCACCTTCATCCTTCTTCCTTTTCACTCCCCAGACTTCCCAAAACATAACAGAATACTATTGCAGCTACTAAGGTTCTAGAACCAGCCAGTCACTGAGACAGTGTCTGTTCCACTGGCCCCAGCATGATACCAGCTCCTGCAGGAGACCCAAACCAGTTTGTGTACAAGTTTTTGAAAAGCAGAGTGATAACAGGTATAATTCAGGCAGTGAGGAGAAGGGTGGGGGAAGGGGAATAGCAAGAGGAAGAATGCGGGGATGGAGTGGGAGGATGAATGAACATTGTTTGCAGAATCAGGAAAGCATCTGATCTGGACTTGAAACTGTCTAATGACTAGGGTGATGCAATCTTATATGAATTCCAGTTGGGGAAGGTCCAGGAAAGAAGGACATCTGTCTGCACTGTTTCCTGCAGGATGGGATGATGAGATGTCCTAACTGCAGGAGTTGTTTTTCCTGGTACTCAGCCTGTTGCCTGATGTCTTGGCAGGCAGTTGTAAGCTATGGAGATGAGAGCCCCCAGAGTTGAAAATCTGCATATTCTCATACATAACATACAATGGTCTTTGAGATGGATTTGTTTATATTATTCTTATTGCCTGTCATGAGGTTGTGTTGGAGGAAGCCAAGGGTCATGTTGGCTTTACTAGTAACAGAGTGGATGTGGGATCCCTGTAGATGTACATCATCTTGATATCATGATATCCCAGACTGTCAATAGTTTCCTGTGTATGGCCCTGCAAGAAACCTGGAATTACCTTACTTTACTTGCAGGTGACGCTCAGGTTTGAGCATTTCTGTGAATTGAATTACATAGACTACTGCTGCTCCCAAGTGATAACTGACATGCGGTCTTCTTGAAGCACACACACTGGTAATTTTTTTCTTGCCGATGTTGCATATTGCGTCATCAGTGAACAATCTGGCTGTAGACTTGATGGACTTGGAAGATTTTTGAGGAAGAATTGCTTGAGGCTGCTGTCTGTTCATAAGAAAAACTTTTTTTTTTTAAACCAGGATGTCATAGTGGTGTAGTCAACTTGTGGGCAGGGTGTAGATGACCACATTGAAAGCTTTGGAGAGGTCAAGGACTATCAAGTCAAGGACTAGGGATCCATCTTTCCTGCTCTGCAGTGGCTTTATCTGTGAACCCAAAGAGCTGTGGATTGTGAAGTGGATTTTGTTGGAATCCATGTTACTCCAAGTAAAGGATTTTGTTGTCCTCATGCTGGGGCTGACGGTGATATGCTGAGCAGTTTTCAGGTAACACTGTGAGGGGAATGGGGTGGTAGTTTGCTGCTTTATTTTGCTCATCTTGTTTTCGAAGACTGGCATAATGTGAGCTAATCCAGTCATGTGGCAGTGTCTCAGAGTGGTAGGAGTTGTCAAAAACTTGAAAAAGTAAGGTGAATACAGGCAAGCAACTGTGATGATAGACCTGGATTTAATGCCATCAGGGATGAAGGCTTTGTTGGGGTTGAGGCTGAATTATAGTTACATACATTTTCCTCTGTGACATTGTCATCACTGCAGTTCGGGTAGTCTGGTATGTCAGGTGAATTTTTGCTGTTGATCAAACTCCTTTGTTTTGATATCCTCCTTTTTGGTTGAAAGCAGAGCTGAATTTGCTGCTGACGACTAGTGCTTGTTCCTTGAGGGTCAGTGAAACATTTTCTGGCTTCTTTCAGAGAGGGAATTCCAATCCTTCATTCTTCTTGCTTCAAACAAGCTGCAGAACTTCTTCTTGGGAACTGTTTGGCTGGAAGTGTCATCTGTAGTGAGGTCTTCTATGTATTTACAATGAAGACATGCAGATGCACACATATACATACATGCACACATACATGCATGCGTGTACACACACGCATGTACGCACACACACACACGCACGTACGCATGCACGCACGCGCGCACACACACACACACACACACACACACACACACACACACACACACACACACACACACACACACACACACACACACGTATCTGCACACATACATGCATGAACACATGAACACGCATGTGTGTCACCTAGTACCAATAAAATTCTTGGAATGATTGTAATGGTGACTATTATGCCGACTAAAACAAAAATGGTAATGATTAAGATAATTAAAACCAGCAACATGCTTGAGGAGAATGCAGTGACAATAATGTCCATGATAATTAGACCGCTGACAGTAGGAACAATGAGAGCACCAACAGCAGTAATAAAATCACAGGGACAAACCGGTTCATCCAGAACAAGGAGGTTCCACAGTTGCTTCAGCATCTTAAACATGACCATCAAAATAAACCTTAACAGCGCATGTGCATGCACACACACACACACACACACACACACACACACACACACACATACACATACACACACACACACATGCAAGCATGTGAGTGTGTACACAGACTACACACACACACACACACACACACACACACACACACACACACACACACACACACACATACACATACACACACACACACACACATGCAAGCATGTGAGTGCGTACACACACACACACACACACACACACACACACACACACACACACACACACACACATACATATGAAAGAAAGAAAGACAGATAGAAAGACAGGCAGAGAGAGAATGTGCACACACAAATTTTTCGCACATTGCAGATTAAAAAAATTTCTTTTAAATTCATTCCAGTTGTACTAATGGCAACATTAACCGAGACCAAAAAAAAAAATGCATGCATATGTGACTATGTATGTGTATATGTTTTACTATATCAAATCATATTCATCATTATATATTTCTTAGATATATGTTTTTATGTGTGTAATTTGAGAATGCATAGATTTTTAGAAAGAGAGAGAGAGAGGGGTGTGTGTGTGTGTGTGTGTGTGTGGGGGGGGGGGGGTGCGGAGGAAGAGTTTAGGTATGGTGGGAAGGGAAGGGAAGGGGGAGCAGGGCTGGGAGGACAGAAAGCGGGTGTTTGTTGTTTGACATACAGACTTGTCTACAGCTAGCTATACATGTTATTTTTCCATTGCAATTATTGGTGGTCATTATAGCTGGTGTTTTTCCACAGTTGTCCTGTTGAGTTACCAAAGAAGGGGTGTATGTTGGTACATTTGTCATGAAATTGCTGTACAACATCAGCAGAAATTTGACCATTTCTTTGTTGGTCTAGCTCAGTTCAAGCAAGCAGAGTGATCTAAAAATGTTTGCTAGCTATGCGTGATTCCAGTCTGAAAAACACAACTGCTATCCATAGTTCTACACTTTGATACATCCTGTGGGTCCTTTAGACCTCTGGTTCAAACCTGGCAAGATTATGGGTGAGGATTTTTACAGTTCATGTTCTCGGGTAATTATGTGTGTAGACCCACTATACTTTCCTGATAATTACAGCCCCTTAGATGTGTACACTAGTGTCGACAGTCAAATAGAATGATATATTCTCATGTAGTTTACTTCAATAGCCGCACTGACCTCACATTGACTCCTCCTTATTGTCACACACACACATAAAAAAATCTTGTTCTATGCAGAAAACAACCCCTTAAGAAACTATTTACAAAATATGAAGTTAATGTAATATGATAATTAATCTACTGATATCCTTATGGAAGATAATACCAGTCCTTGCTACCTGTAATTTGCTTTAATTTTTCAGACTTGGTTCAAGACATAGAGGAATAAAGTGAATGAAGAACATTTAAGATAAATGCAAATGCAAAAAAAAAAAAAAAAAAAAAACCCCCACAAACAAACCACAAGTATGTTGACAATAGAATGGTAACATGGACCATTTTTGTCCACTCTGGAGAGTGAGTACACTGTGCAGTCTCACTTCCTAGTCTGCAGATTGACAAAAAAAAAACAACAAAATGCTGGCATATTATAAACTGGTGTAACAAGGGGATAATGTGCAGAAAACTTCCTAGAACAAAGAGAAAGGACCACAAAGGTAGCAAAATGCTGATGAAGATAAAGACTGATTTGTTTTCAAGAAAGTCAAAACTGAAGACAGTGGCATAAAGAGGAAATTTCTCACATGAGCACATAATTTACAAAAGGGATAGAATTTAAGGGATAGAGTTTGCACTGAAAAAGCTGCTGGCTTCCTTGGAGGTGGGGATAGGGGAGGGGAGAGGAAAAGGCAGGATAGAAAGGAGAAAGGGAAGGGGGGGGGGGGGGGGGGACTTCGCAATCCATAAAGATTCTACAATTCATGTTAATTTTCTAAAACCATAAAATTAGCCAGCCGGTATTTACTTGTCCTTGAGAACAGGCAGCAGTATGTATGAAAAGTAGGGATAAAAACTGTGGGAATATAAGCTCAGATCTATGTTCAAAGTAAAAAGACACATTTTTTTCTGCACTGTGGAACTCCCTCCAGTACAAGAAACAGGACTAGGTCGGTTCTCCAACTATGATGAAGTTTTCAGTATCTCACATCACAGCCATCATTTTTACACCATCAACTTTCTATAGCTTGTACATTTGAAAGAGAGAGTTTACACTTCATATAAGATTTTAAGTTTGAAAATGCTTCTTCTGAGTAAAGTTATATCATCTTGTGATAAAGAGGTCAAAGACAGACAGTGGGGGTACCACCTGATCTGCCTGCCCCATCCCCTTGCAAAGAATGAAGTGTGCTATCATCACTGACTGATAAGCATGCATGTCAGTAGTAGTCAAGCTTACATTTGGACTTGAGGGAACATTTGAGCTGTGGTCCATCAGTTAAGAAGGGAGAGAGAAGCTTGTGAATTGTAAATGGCGTGTTCCAGGACATGGAGTGGTTGCAGCCAATGCTTCCATCCCAACGAAGTTCCAGACCATTGTGGTGGACAAGGGAGACAAAAAAGGATTCATGGCCAAGTCAAGACGTTTCCACACAGATGATCATTATGTAAGTCAGTTTTCATAAAAGCTTCAACCACATGAGCTTTATTTTCGTTTTCTTTTACTACTGATTTTTTTGTTTTCAGACATTAGTACAAAAAAAAGTACTTGTGCAGTTGAGACTAAATTCTCCAAGTACTTCGAATGGAAGGATTGATATAGTAATGAAAGATTCCACATTCTATATAATTCTTCTCCCTCTCCCATAACTCATGGGAGTGCCTCATTGAAGAATAATTCACCATGTTCCTCCAGTTCTGTTTGTTGTGTGCCAAGGCCTGGGTCACAACAGATATTTTCCTTGCTTACTCTTGCATTATTGTCAGTCTATTTTTTTTTTTTCCTGTCTCCCCCCTGCATCGTGTTTCCTTCAACTGTTCCTTGGGGGGATGTTTTAGCAAGACCATTGGATCTTGCCATACCAGAGTAGTTTATTTTCCATATATCAGTAAATCTTCATAAGGTCCTATGCACTCCCTCATTGTTGACTGGTGATAAGATAGGTATGTTTGATGTTTAGTTATTTTGCGGCAACAGCTCATTTCAGTGGTTTGGATTCTCCTCTCCAGATGTGCTGTGAGGATCATGTCTCATACATGTACAGGAAGATGGAATGTGCCAGTGCATGCAGGATCCTGATCTTGTGTTTCATGGGGATGGTAATGTCTTCCAATAGAAGTTTTAATCCAGACAGTGCTTTGGTTGTCTTTGCTGCTCTTTAGAGGATTTCTTATTTGGATCCCTAACAACAAATTATGGATCCCATGCAAGTGAATTTTTTTAACAGATTATAGCATCAAACTATGAACAATTAAATCGGCATTATTGATGATGGTGTTATAGCTTGCCATCAGCTGGTCTTGTGTCGCTGATTTCCTTACCATATCTTGTTTCATCAAGTTGTTCAACGAGCTTGGTGCAGTCTTGTTCACTGTCTGCCAGGCCATTGCTGTCATCTACCCTGCGAAGGTTTCTGATGGTTCTTCCTACTGTGCTGACTGTGCTGACAGGATTTTCAAGTGCATCTGAAACAGTGCATTCCAGGAATTTGTTGAAAAGTGAAGGAGATAGAAGGTAGCTCTGACAAACTCCAACTGACATATGGAACCGTTCTCCAATAGAACCCAGTATGAGCACCAAACTAGTCACTTTGGAGTACAGTTGCTGGATTGTGTGTGATAGGCTTCTGCCTAATGTTAAATTTCTTCATCGTGGCCCGCAGTGCCTCCTGCCTGACTCTGTCTTGAAGTCTGTGAAGAACTCCCTCAAGTGCTAGAGATGTTTTTCACAAAGGGTACATAGGTAAAAATCTGTTTAATTGAACTTCTGCTTGTGTTAAATCCAGATTGTTCTTCAGCAGTGATGATATCTGATTGTTCTCCAGCAATGATGATACAGCTTGTCGTTACAATCCGTTCAGAATGATTTTAAGCATTAATTTGGTGGCATGGTTAATTAAGGTTATAGTACATTAGTTCTGGCAGTATTGGAGATTTCCTTTCTTTGAAAAAGTGTGTGTGTGTGTGTGTGTGTGTGTGTGTGTGTGTGTGTGTGTGTGTGTGTGTGTGTGTGTGTGTGTGTGATTATGGTTCCAGACTGATGCCCCTGCACCAGGGGAGTACGTGAACCATGGCAAGTTCGACAAACTCAGCCCTTCCTTTTCCAAGAAGGGGACTGGAGGGTTTGCCTCAAAGGTAACTTAAGAAAGAAAAGAAATAAATTTATCATGGGCATGGACATGATGAAGAAATCAAAACTGAGATCAGCACAAGAGCAGTGCATGAAAGGCTGCAGAATTTGAGACTTTTTTGTTTAAATATTGGAATCCCCTCCTGGATTACATAAAAGGATTACAGTCAACACCTCACCCAATGATATATCCTGGCATCAAATGTTAAGTAAGGGAAGGTGAAGAAGTCTGTCAGTTCAATGTTATGATTCTCATATACATGTGTATATAACTGTGTATCTATATATACTGGGATGTGTGTGCATGTGTGTGTGTGTGTGTGTGTGTGTGTGTGTGTGTGTGTGTGTGTGTGTGTGTGTGTGTGTGTGTGTGTGTGTGTGTGTGTGTGTGTGTGTGTGTTTTTTTTTTTGTCAAGTGTTTTCAGTATATTAAAAGGGATGAAAGATGACAAATGGAAAATGAATGTTTGATATGTGCAAGTCTGTGTGTGTCCATACTGTGTATGTAACGTATATGGCAATTTTTTGTTTACTTTTTCATCTTTTGTGTTTTTTTCAGTCCAAACGCTCCACAAAATTTGTCATGGCCAATGGCCCAGGACCTGGTATCTACGGGCTGCCCAGCTTGCTGTCCACACGCAAAGACTTCAACCGGGGCATGCAGGCAAACTTTGCCACTCCTATCGCTGAATCTGTAGAGAAGACCAACAGTGTACCTCCACCAATATCTACAATGTGAGTTTTCATGTTGGTGAACTGTTTAAAACATGATGAGCATACAATATCTGGTCTTTAGAAGGCTGTGATTTTGGGCATTACAGGTATGACTTAAAGTTCCTGGCACATCAAAAAATAAACCAAGCATTACCACAAGGAATCCTGATGAAAAACAAGAAGACATAATACTTTTATGATAGCTCTCAGTGGGTTAGTGCATCTACACGCTGTCTAGAAAGTCCAAGGTTCAAATTCTGAAAATATCTGGAAGGTGAACTTTGGAGATTGTTTTTGAATTTCAAGATCAGCATATGTGGAGATTTAGTACTTTGTTGGAACTCTAGAAAAATATGAAATACCTGACTGAGAGATTCTGTTATAGGGCTCCTGCAGTCCTTGAAGATTCTTAAATATCCTTGAGAAATGAATTCTCCATTTCATGGCCTTGAGAATGAGACTTTAGACAGAAGGTTTTTGAAATGTCCGTTGAATCTGTGGTCAGCAATGTCTGTATGTGTTGTTTTCATCATACAAATGATGGAGATGCCAGAAGGATTCAGACAGTGATGAATGAATAGCAAGGCAGGATGACAATCTTGAAAGAAGCTATTGATATGAAAATGTTGACCATAAAGGTGCACTTCTTTTTTTTTCCTTTCTCTTTGTTTTGTTTTGTTCTGTTAAGTACTCTAACTAATGACTAATCAAAAATGAATTCGTCACCATCTCATGTTGTATTTAGGCCATTTATCATAAATTCACCAGACTCACACAAACTGAGCTAAGCATATGAAATATATATGATTTGAAAGTGTATTATGCTTAATTTTTTAAGGTCTAAAAAGATTTTTTTTTTCAGTGCTGCTGGTAAATGTTAACATGCATTTTGTCTAAATGATGTCATAAAATTCTAAAATGGAAGGAGTATGAACGGTGAGTGTGCTTATCTTAGAATGTCTGTACTGTCTATCAGCAAAAAAGCTGGGAAGAATGAGATGACTTTTCCTTCACAGTAATGTTCCCTCAGTGACATAAACATGTTCAGTGTCAGATCTTTCACCTTTCACAAATTTGAATCAGTTCTCCTTCCACCACATATAGTAATGCAGACATCAGGAGCCAAAGGTCTCAGCAGTCTCTTGTGTGTGTGTGTGTGTGTGTGTGTGTGTGTGTGTGTGTTGTGTGTGTGTGTGTGTGTGTGTGTGTGTGTGTGTGTGTGTGCACATTTAAAACGAAAATTAACAAAGCTGCTAATCCAAGTATACAGGAGTATTTTCTTATGATAAATCAGCCCTTGATAGCAGAATATGTTTGCATCAAGCACCTTGCCATATTCGAGACCAAAGAATTATGGATTGATTAATAGTGGTGACCAGTGATGATGTTGAGCATCATTTTGGTTGTACAGCGTAAAGTTGTGCATATAAAGTCATGATTCTGTCTTGGTAGGTACTGCGTACCAAGGCTGGGAAGGCCAATAATGTCACAGCAGATGCTGCTTTCAAATCCAAGTCCAAGAGGGAATTGTTGAACCTTGCTGAAAAGGCCAAGGTGCCCGCTCCAGGTGATAATCACTCTTTGGTTTAGAGTTATGTGTGTACATGTGTGTGTGTGTGTGTGTGTGTGTGTGTGTGTGTGTGTGTGTGTGTGTTGTCAGTACAACTTTGAGTTAATCTGACAATAAATTGGTTTCAGTCGTGTGTGTGTGTGTGTGTGTGTGTGTGTGTGGTGTGTGTGTGTATGAGTGTGTGTGTGTGTATTGTGTGTGTGTGTGTGTGTGTGTGTTGTGTGTTGTGTGTGTGTGTAGTGTGTGTTTGTATGTGTATGTGTGTTTAAGTGTGTGTTTGTTGTGTGTGTGTATTTTGTGTGTGTGTGTGTTGTGATGTGTGTGTGCATAAGAAGAGAGAGAGACCAGAGTGTGTGTTGCTGTTGTGCACACTTCCTACCAAAGACTTTTTGATGATTGAAACCCTTTTGTTGAATTTTTTTAAAAGCAAATTTGATTTCTGCTGAATGAAAACACACATCACCCCCATGTACAGCTCCTATCATAGTATTTTTATGGGGACTGTTGAATAGCATTTTTGTCTTGTTCCCCACCAGGTCAGTGCAATATGAGCATGGGGATACAACAGTATCACACTAACATGCATGCGCACGTACACACACACACACCACACACACACACACACACACACACACACACACACACACACACACACACACACATGGGTGCGCATACACTCACATGCATGCACATACATGCACATACACTCGTATATTATACCCAGGATACTGTTGACTTTCCTTGTTGTGGTGTTCTTACCAGGCCAGTACAATGTGAACGATGAAATGCAGCATCAGAGCGTCAAGGTGCCCTTCTCCAGTTTCAAGTCTCAGAGCAAGAGAGAGCTGATGGCCAAACCTGCTGCTGTGAGTAACGTAGAATTAGTGGATTCAGAGTCTTACTCTTGTGTGTCATTGCCAAGCTGTTACAACATCACACTCTCAGTGCTAGTGCCATAGATTTAAAACCTGGCAGCGCCTTGTGGGTATAGTGTGGAATACTATATTTTTTCCTGTCTACCATATGTGCAGACCTGCTGTTATGTAAACTTACTAAGTGTGGATGCTTACGTAAAAAGACTGAACACACAGGTAAAAAATTATGTAACCTGTGTCGATGTTCAGCTGGTTATGGAGACACAAAAATAGCTGTCCTGCACCAGGCCTCTGATGCAGGGGATGGTACAGCCAAGCCCACTGAAAGGCTGTGATGAATCCTCGGCAACAGAAACTCTGTGTTAGGCAGGGCCCCTACTACCAGGGGGTCACGTGATGGTTTACTGCTTCTGTCTGTGAACCTAATCTTGTTTTTCTTTTTTTTTTTCCAGTATTGTTAATAGCACTGTAGTTTCTATCTTTTGTCATATTGGTGACTTACTGGGCTTCATCATATCTGGTCATCTTCTGTCTTTCCACTTATGCAGCTGTATTTTCTTTTCAGGAGATGGTGCATTCTGGTTTATGCAGTCTCATAACCCATCAAATGATGAGATGAATTGCAATGTCTGTCATATGCGTATTTGATTTTTTTTCTACGATATGATCCCTGCAGGCTGATATGTTTACATCTGGACATACGCTGGCCTTGGAGATGAAAAAGTACAGAAAAGACAGTATGTGACTGGTTGGGCTATAAAAACAGGGAAATAGAACTAGAGTTCTCCATCTTTAATTTACCGGTCACTGCCAAGGTTCAAACCACAGACTTCACAGATCCGTGAGATACAAGTGTGACATTTAAATCATTCATCTGTCATGCCATTAGTGTGGCTGTAGTAACACTGCTGATACTGTTAATGATGATAATGATAGCTAGGAAGAGTTTACGTTACATAAGACTTTGACAAGTCAGTAAACACACACACACACACACACACACACACACACACACACACACTTGTGGCTACCTATGGACTGCTAGCACTAAGGCTGCAGTTGAAAGAGCTTAACAGAGGGAAACAGCAGGAATGATTCAAAAGTATTCCCACAGAGAGGCCAAACAACATATGGCAACAACAAGGGGGGAGGTGGAAGGGAACACTAGATAAAAGAAACAGAAACGAACAAGAAATAATGACGGATAGAAAGGCAGCTTCAACTCTCAAGTTTAAACAATTACAGGCCCATATATACTAAAACTGATGCCACTTGAAACAATTGCATGCCCACAAATCCTGAGTCATGCCACTTTGCGGCATTGATTTGGAGCGATGGGTCTGTAATTGTTTCATTAAGGGATCGGAAGTTGTCTCTCTTGTTCATCATTGTTCACATCTGCCTGGCTCATTCAAAATTTCATGTAAAGAAAGAAAGAAAGATAAAAGAAAGGCGATCTTGCACTTTTACGACATGCTGTCAATGTGAAAATAGTCGAGGTTTTGTGAGGGGAAATCTGTGACAACAAAGTGGCATAATATTAGAAAATGCAAGACTGCAGATACAGTACATCACATGAAAATGCCACAATGCCGAAAGGAACCACTTTGTATTCATCATTGCAATGTGGATTAATTCAATTTACAAAACCTAGTTGATTATATATGCATCATTTACATTGTACATCAGACCTGAAAGATTCCTATATGGTCGGCTGGGCTTTGATTAAAAAGAAACAGAAACTGAAAATATTACACTGAAATAAGAAAGTGAATATAGGAATGAAAATTTCATAGAGACTATACAACAATAGTTTAAAACTCTGATTTTAGTTTTGCTTTTATTTTCCAGTATCCAGGCCCAGGTCACTACAAACCCAATGAAGATGTGGAGCCAGCTAACTGCTTAATATATCCGTGAGTGTGTTATGTAGAAATTTTCTGTTCTTTTCTGAGCATGAATAGATCTCAGTGGTACAGTAGTAAGTCTGACAGTTATCCATTGATCAGTTATTACTAATTGCTCTCTTTTCTGAAAGGTTTTCAGTGATGGATCCTTTTTTGTTACTTGAAAGCTATATGTACATCAGAATGTAAAATCATATGTATGTGAGTACAGTTCTCTTAAAAGGAAAATGCTTTGTGGCATTCTTTAGTGTCTGATATGTGATTCTCACTAGCTATCCATCCCATCACAGAGTTTTACACAGTTATAATTATTTGAAGTCAGTACATAATTCTTATAGAAATCAAGATGTTTATAGATATTTGTTTCTTCTTCTTTTTTTCTTTTCTATGCTGTACATGTCTGTTTGTTTAATTTCTTCTATCATATTTTCTTCCCATTTATAGGGTCCAGATGGCTCCTCACTCTTCAAACATTTGCAAGTTCGATGAAAAAAAAAAAAAAAAGAACGACGAAACAACCCTTAATGTAGAAAAGTGTGTTACTTCATAGAGTGTGGTCAATTCAAAGACAGTAACTTCACCTTGTTAATTTGCGATAGTCTTGCTGAACCGACCTTGGATCCACCCGTGGATCCAGATTTGCACCATGGATCCACACCAAAACTGTCTGGGACTGTTTCTTCACCATAATTAATCTTTTCACTGCATTTTGTTAAGACTAGCAGTAGTTTTTTTTTGCATGATCATGCAGAGAGCAAAAACAACCATGAGACATGGTGAATGCATAAGGTTTAAAGGCAGAGATAACTAACCCCTTCATTTCCTGCTCTCTGTGCAGGCGTAAGCACTACCTGTGCATCTCGGCACCAGCTATGCCCATGCCCCAGACGCCCCCTTTGCCAGGGCCTGGGAGCTACGAGTTGGTGAACTACGAAGGTCCCTCCAAACACTATATGTCTGGCGCTGCCTTTGTGTCCACCACCAGTCGCTGGACGGGTCAAGTTCCTATTGGTATTGGAGAACAGCCTGGACCTGGTGAGTGGACCTTAGCGAAGATGGTGCTGGGGGTGATGGCAGAAATGGTAGTGGTGGTAATGGTGGTAATTATGGTGATGATGATGATGTATTGGTGACAGAGATTGGTGTTTATCGTAATTGTGTTCCATGTCTCCATGTCTGGTTTTTGTCATTTCAGTTGATCATCATGCCACTGTGAGGATGGTTGGGGCTCTCTCAGTACACACTGTATCCCCACACTCTGGACATTATGTGCTAGTAATCTTGTCTTTTCTGTTGCTCTCTTCGCTTTTTTTAAATTTGATCATCCTTATTCTTGTCTCACATTCCCTTTCTTTTCACAGTTTTTCTTCTCTTGGTATGATCCCATGATAAAATTCCATCCTTTATTGTTGTTATCTGAAGACTAGGTGGATTGGTGATGGTGATGATTGTGGTGGAAGGGGTGATGATAGTAGCGCTTGTGATGGTGTTGATAGTAATGATGAAGGCTGGGCTTTATAAGTAAAGTAATAATGGAGCTGAAAACACTGGTAGTAAGGGTGACTTGTCTGACAAGGAAGCCAAAATCAGTGTGTCTTAACCTTCGCCATCCTACTGTCCTCTACCCTTCATCATTGTGTGCTGTGTATTCATCGCTAGTGTGAGTCAGGGAGGCCTGGCTTTCCTGCTTATGTTTGTTAACTTTGGTGGGTTTTTGTTTGTTTCAGCTCATTATCGGCCTGTACCTGTTGGCAAGCAGTCCTTCATCTACAATGCTGCTGGCCGCTGGATTTAGATCTGTCTGTGTTTGCTTGTATGCGAGTGTGTGTGTGCGCGTGCACACATGCCTGTGTGTGCACATGTGAGTATATACATTCATGCAGGTACATGTGTGTACATGAGCACATGTGCATGCATGTATTTGTGTGTAAAAGTGGTAACATTGTAAATATAGCATATGAATCATGAACATCAAGTGTAAATATCATAATATCAATGCTCATCATTGCAGTATTATGTTTAATTTCCATTTTGTCCGTGCTGATTTCTTTATGGCAAAAAAAAAAAAAAAAAATGCCTGTTTATGATGCCTTTTATTTTTTGCTTTGTTTAGTGTACAGATGCATGTAGGTGTGGGCGTGTCTCTGTTAAGTGTTTCAGTTCTTTTATGGAAGGGTAGTTTCAGGAATTTTGTTTAAGCCAAGAAAGGTTTATATGATACTTTTTGTAAGTAAAAAACACACTTTTGATGTTTAACATTCCCTTCGTCCTCTCCCCTCTACTCCACCCCCCCACTCCAGCTCAAACTGTGATAATATATATTCATTTCTGTGATAAAGTCATATGGTTGTGTCTAATTTTTGTTTGGTTTCTAAACGAACAGTATGAAATCATATATAAGTTTAAATAATTTTTTGAGATATCCATATTGGTAAAGAATTCATACTAGAGAGTAAAGAATTCATGCTAGTGAAGTGTTACGATGGTATATATTTTCAAAGCATAGCTTTTTTTTTGTCTTCTGTCTATGCCATTTCTGTGGATTACTGTGTTGTACATGTGAGTGTGTGTGTGTGTGTGTGTGTGTGTGTGTGTGTGTGTGTGTGTGTGTGTGTGTGTGAACAGAATTTTCCTTTCCTTCAATGAAATTATCATTGTTAGTAATATTGTTATTGCTGTTTTAGTATCATTGTTGATGTCAGGTTGAATTTTTTAATGCAGGATTTTTTAAGGAACTTAATATTTGTTAAATTTGATACATATATCAACTTAGGAATCAATTTCTTTTTCGTGCACTTGTTTTCACTAATCATCAAGAATGCAAAACAAAAAAGAAATTTCAAAACACACACACACACACACACACACACACACACACACACACACACACACACACACAACACACACACAAAATGTCGTTGTCATCATGACCTCAAACCATTCTGTTAGTGAAAGAAAGAACAGAGGAAGACAGACACTGTGAAGTATTATTTGTTACGCCAGCAGAAGATCAGAATCATGTTTTTGTGCAAGATGTTTCAGTCATAACATTTCTTTTCATGTCTGACCCTTCAACCACACACCCTTCCTCTCACCTACCCCTCCCTCATCTTACTCCTTGACACCTCCCCTTACCTTCCCCACTCATACCCTCCCTTCCGCTCTTTTTTGGGGAGGAAAGTGTAGCAAGATTGTTTAGAGAGATAGGGTCTGCACTTTGAAGAGAAAATTCCAGGGATAGTTAAGTAAAAATCGATGTATTAATGACTCTTAATTGACTGCTTGCCTTCTTTTTTTTTTGTTTGAAATTATACATTTCGGTGTTTTTGTCTTGAAAAAGGAGCAACAGCTTTGAGTATACATTTGAAAGCAGTTTAGACAGAGGTTTATTATGTACTGGTATGTGGGTGGCATCTACATTATATTTAAGAATATTTTTTTAAATGTTCGCTTGTCTGATAGTTTCAAAAAAACTTTTGACATATGCCTTCTGATGATTGTGTTATCATTTTCATTGAAATTATTGCTTTGTGGTTACGCTTACCGTTGATTTCTCCTGAAAAAAAAAAGAAAATATTCCATCTATGCAATGGATTTCCATCAAAGATGATAGTAGGAATATCCGTATTACTGAAAATGCTGAATGTTAAATTATGTCTCTTTTAATGTTGTTTAGGAGGACATATCTTTCAGAAGGTGACACTTTAAAATGTTGTTCAGGTAGCAGTTAAGAAGTCTGAAGAACATTTTTTTTAATGCTACTGGAAAAACATTACTGTAGGTGAACATTGAAAATGATTAGCACAAGTAGACTAGTCCCTGATTCAACCTCTGTATGGCACTGGAATGAAAACCGTTACCCTGCATATTGACTAGATGTTTAAATAGCTTTCAACAGTCATTTATCAGGAGAAACTGCCAAAATGTCCTGCAGACATCAGAACTTAACATCTCAAAGGTTTTATGAACAATAGTTGC
Source organism: Conus betulinus (assembly GCA_016801955.1). Taxonomy (NCBI): domain Eukaryota; kingdom Metazoa; phylum Mollusca; class Gastropoda; order Neogastropoda; family Conidae; genus Conus; species Conus betulinus. Next base: position 79,944 of record JADBJO010000065.1, read on the forward strand.
ATGGAGCACTATTAAGAAAAGGACACTATAAGAATCCTACCAGTGAGTTTTAGATTTCTAGCCTTGTAAAATCTAAAATTAAGAAGAAAAATTAGGAATGATTTAAAAGATAAAAAAGAGAGCATATCACTCCAGGCACAAGTTATGTGAAATGGGGAGAAGTGGTGATGGGTGAAAGAGGGGAGGAACAGGAGGGAGTAGGTTGAGGACACCCCTACCACTGTGTCTCTCCTCCTCCACCCCCTACCTAACCCCTCAAAGTGATATTTCAAGATGAAAACCTAGGAAGGATGTCAAAATCATAGAAAGGGTAGAGTTAACTCGAGCATGGGTCAGGTGACAGGAAGGAAGGGGATGATGTACTGGAGGGAGAGAGAAGGGAGATAAAGAGAGGTGGAAGGTAGATTTTGGAACTCCCTCTTGCCCCCTTCCCCACCTTTGACTCTCTCCCTCTTCCTCTCCCCCCTCATATCCTACCCATTTTCCCTCTTCACCCTTTCCCACCACGTTCCCTCTTGCTTTTGGTAAATGTACACAACATGGTGAATGATAATTCCACCCCCTTTCCCCATCCCCTTCATCTGCTCAATAAATTTTGCCTGTTCTGTCCACTTCCTGATCATTGATTTTCTGCACCTTTGTTGACTGATATATTGAAGCTGGGTCCCACCCACCTCTTATGGGTGAAATGACCCTCCCATTCATTCATTGGAGAGGATGATACAACTGCTTTCCATCTGCTGACAGATCCTTGTAGCATGTGACCAGAGATCCCAGTGAGAGAGAAGCTAGTCTCATAGAACAGGCTATGTGGAGAAGAATGGAACCCAAGAGACTGAATTTTTTTTTTCCATATTCCACATTAACATGATCTTTTAAAAGATGGACCTATAGATAGGTTTGTTATGGAATACATATTGTTTATTGTGTTGTGGATGGAAGTACAATTATTCTTGGTGAAAAAATGCACAGTTTTTGCTTTACTCTTTAATGAATACAAAAAGTATGAAATAATGAATCGTATGGTGGTTTTGTTTTGTTGTTTTTTTTTTTAAATGCTGTGATTCAAAAGTCTTAGCCTGCATGCAAGTTTATAGCCTTTGTTGTTTTATTTTGTGTGTTTATTTCTTTGTGTATGAGTGTGCTGCTTTCTTCAAGAAAGGCTTGATGTAGTGCATAAGGAAAACAATTCAGTCCACCTGTTAATACAAATGTCTTCTGTCTCATTCTGAAAGATGGATTCAAGTACAAACAGGATACATACACAGGACACAGACAAGCACCAGAAGGGACGTGATACACTACACAAAACACCCTTCCACACGCATCACACGCACACACACACACACACACACACACACACACACACACAAACACTTGACTTGTCTTGCACACTATACATTACACGGGTGCACAGTCACATATACCATGCTGTTACCGTCCTCCATACTTTCTTTCTTGTTACCTTTCTTGTTACCCTGTTCTGCCCTCTTTTTGGCTAACAGAAGGGCTACAGAACTCCAGATATTTCAACGCTGATCAATAATGAAAATAATGATGATGCCACAGTAGGGAGTACCATTGTAATCTGACACTACATGGCAGGCTGTACATTACGCTTGCTTTCGTAATATGTTTCAGGCATATAAGATGCAGACACATAAAGTTTTTGTCAGGAAATTTGAGCACCACACTCAGAGATGCATTAATTAAGTGGACTGTGTGTAGTTCCACTCTTCTCCTTTAATTCCATAGCGCGCTGTACCTGGGGTAGGAGCCTGCCAGGATCAGAAAATCCTACTGACAAAACTCCCCCAATGGGTCCTTACTATTATTACTATAAAGAAAGACTTGTGTTACATGCATTCAGACAGCACTATGACTGACGACCTCCCATTCTGTAAGCCTGTGACATTGACTGCTGCCCTAGCTGGTTTGTGTCCTGCATACTTCTGTCTAGTTATCCCCTCCTGCCTTTTTTTTCCTTTCTCCTGTTACCCCTTGCTGTCTTCTTATTTTTTGTCCAGTTGTCTCTTGTTGTCTTTTTCTTTCTTTTTTTCTCCATGTATCCCTTGCTGCCTCTTCCACAATTTTTCTCCATTTTTGTCATGCTGTCTCCCCCCCCCCCCCTCTCTTTTCTCCAGTTACCCCTGCTGTTTCCTTCTCATGTCGTTCCACTTTTCTCTGCATAAAGATATAAGTGATTACTCTCCTATATCATGCACGTACAAACCGCCAACATCTCAAGCCAAAGATCATTCGACCATTTACTATAGATCTTTCAAGCACTTCAATAAAAATGCATTTTGCCACAAGTTTAGTATGACACATCTCGATAATGGTTTTAATTTTTCAGATCGTACAGAAGCATTAGACGCCTTCTATGAAGCATTTGTAGCTGTAGAACAGAAACACACACCTTGCACAATAGGGAGTCAGATCTTCCATGCTTCCTGGTTAGCTCACCCCAGAAATACCAGAAGCCATGAAAATCCGTGATTAACCTAAATATGAAAGTAAGCAGCTATGCAAGAAAAAATATGGACTTTGACTACTATCAAAATCAACAACAACACAACAACAAAAGCAAATTGAAAGGGAAAAGAAGAAAACTGAATACAAAAAGCAAAGAAACGGGGTTACTGATCGTATTAGATATTCTAAGAATTTTAACATGTTAAAGGCTAATAAAGACATAACTTCACTTTTGCACTCAATGCATGAAATAGTACATAGATTACTTAGCAAATCACCAAGCCACTGTCAGTGGTCACCAAACTCTTTCAACAATAACTTCTTGAATCTAACAAAGTCCACTGCAAAGTCGGATAAAGCGCACGCCACGGAAAACTACATTGCCTCTTCTTCTCTCCAAACATTCTGCAACAGCGACTCAACACGGATCATTCACTAAAAAATACCTCCACTTGCTGTCCATGAAGTCGGTGCTCTCATTACTGGCCTCAAGAAAAAAAACAAAAAAAAAAAAAAAAACAAAAAAAAAAAATCAAAGGAGCCCGACAAAACAGGTACTTCCCTTAGCTGAACCCCTGACATTTGTATACAGTATTTGCTCTTGAACTGTCAAAAATTATTCTAGAGCCCAAGTCAAGAGACTTCTCAAACGTCAACAACTTTTAGACCAATCTGTCTCATCTCTGTGGTATCAAAAGCCACTTGAAAAATATGTCCACAAACAACTCATGCAATATCTTGAGAGCACTAAACTTTTTCACTCCTCCTTTCGGTCGGGTTTCCGTCATCAGCATTCTTGTTAAACTGCCTTAGTCCGTCTCCGCAGTGCGTGGCTGCCTGCAATGAATCAAAGCAAAATAATGGTACTGGCTTTCTTGATTGAAAGAAGGCTTTTGATCTTGTCGAATACAAAACACTGTTTTAAAATTAACTTATTAGTCTCTCCAAGATACCATAAAATCATTTTTTAAAATCGTATCTTACCAATAAAACACAATTATATTTGTCTTTAGCTTTAGCAGCTTCTCTTCTACAAAGATTACAAACTTTGGAATGCCCCTAGGTTTTGTCCTATGGCCGCTTCTATTCTGTTTGTTTGTTTTAATTATCTCTCTCTCTCTCTCTTCTCTCTCTCTCTCAACTCTTGCTAATACAACGATGCAACTGAGCGCGTATTGTATTTGCCATGGGAAGCACACACACACACACACACACACACACACACACACACACACACACAGACACAGGGGAGGGGGAGGGGGGGGGGGGGGGGGGGGGGGCCGAGCGAAATAAGGAATGTGTAGAGCCTAAAAGACTACTAATCGAACATAGTAAACCTACAATCAAATAACACTTGCATCGAGTCACCCAGCCATCCCACCATACGACCATACGACCCCTCACCCTCTTTCGCTACCGACATTTAATTGGCCGAAACTTTAAACAAACATATGCTACACTATGGGAACTCAACAGGTTCGAATGGTCAGGATAACCCGTAGGAAAGCGATAAACAGGAAATGGTGAAGATAATTTTCGTAAGAAAACTGCAAGTTTCACTGTTGATGCGACATAAAATCATCAATCATTTAAAGAAAATCGCACCATGACCCCAATAAGTTGTTACGAATAAAAGCGGTTAATTGTGGCAGTCAATACCGGCCTGTGGTATTCTGTGCCTTTGCAAAGCAGCAGATTTTCATAGCCTTGCAGCCTGCAAGAGGACATCACAATGCATGCACAGGAGTCATAGTCATCTGTTTTCATGCTGTCTCAGTGATCTGTTCTTATACATGACAATGGGTGGTGTGTGTGTGTGTGTGTGTGTGTGTTTTTTTTTCGGATCCAGTTTGACTGCCGCTTCAGGCGTGAAAGCAAGAAAAACGAGTAAATACAAAAGAGTGAGATCGGAAATGATTACTCTTTTTCATATGAGATGTCATTAGCACAGTTTTTTGTTTTAAAGAATATTATTGTTAGCACAAAGAAAAGGGATGTTTTGGAAGCCTCTGAAGCTTGTCAATGACCATTCCGTATTGTCAAATGCAATGCACTGTCTGCGCCTTACCCGAGCGATAGCCAGCGAGTGCCCGGAGAAAGGAAGGTGGAAAGGTGTGGGTGGGTGGGTTGGGGTAAAGGTGGGGGTGGATACAATGACAGATTGGACGAAGGGACCCGCTCATCTCTCCATCTTCCTGCTGCCGACTCACTCCCTCCTTCAGTTACGTCTGTCCGACCGCACCCGTGAAAAAATCACCGTCTACACCTGCTACCTAAATCGCCCATGGAATTTCGAGTTTGGCGTTGA
>JADBJO010000065.1:89726-94726 GCA_016801955.1 Conus betulinus
AATCTATTACGGAGGGAAAGGTGGGGGGGGGGGCACTGGAGAGACATGGAAGACAGACACACACATTTTCAGAAGTGGAAACATGTGATGTCGTTTGCTGCAGCTAACGCGGATTGCCACGTACACTCCTTGAGCTTGTCGGCAGGGCGTGGCTCGGAAGCGTTACAATAACAAGCATTCTTTATGATCTGCGTTTCATCTAAAGCTCCATTTTTAAAACTGAATGTCAGGCTTACAGTCGGCATCACTGATTTTTCAAACCACATTTTCATTGAGATTATCGGACTAAATACAACTTGGTCTCTTCTGCCATAGATACGAAGATTGTGTTACTGTAGCTAATTCAGCTTGTACAGAGATCTACCCAGGCCAGATTTTCTATTGGTCTGTTCGGTTCCGGAAAATCTTGACATGCGAGTACACATTCACCCTTTCCATCCCCCTGCTCTCCATTCCCCTGCCCCCCCCCCCCCCCCCCCCTCCCCCTACACATACACCCACCTCTCTAGGTCGGATAGTCCCATCAGACCACAGATTCAATTGACTGCTCATATGCTGGCAGCACACAGACTCAGTTGTTGCTCCACAGAAACTGAGTTTGGACCTTGAAGCTCTCTGTAGTGTTCACTTTGCTCGGTGCATGCTCATCAGTCCAGCAAGGCAGCTTCCATTATTTTCGATGATTGTCTTTCTTCCCCCCCCCAACCCCCCCCCCCCCCACCCCCCCCCCCCCCCCCCCCCCCCCCCCCCCCTTTTTTTTTTTTTTTTTTTTTTTTGACACTTGACGTTCTTTCCCTATGGATGTCGAAACGAGAAAACTCCACAGCTCCTACACTGCAAGCAAAAGTTATCGATGAGGATTTTTTTTTTTTTGTGTTTTGTTTTTTTTTAAGCTTTCATACACTGCAGGTACGGTATTGGTACGGATTGAAGTTATGAATAGATTTAGGTCACGTATTCAGGACCTGGAGGGATTTCCAGGTTCTCTTACCGAATTTGCCATTTTAATGCACAAACTGTTCTCCATTGTAAGGGAGAATGGCTCCATACTTCCTGTTGGCAACGCGGGCTTCTATTTCCCTCATGTCTCATCATATTCCTGGAAGGCATCATAACAGATGCACTTGAAGACATGTCAGCACAGGCAGCCCTGGAGAACTGTCACAACGACTTGCAGACGACATCGATGGCCCCCGCTAGACAGTGAACACGAATTCGCCAAGCTTATTGAACGATTGGATGGGTCATCAACAAGACAAGGCGAGGCCATCAGCGCCGAGAGGACCAAGCTAACAATCAGCCACAAACCACCATCAGTACTTAGATATTCGTCCATGGTGAGAAGCGAGAATCAGTTCCACAACTGGGTTTCCTCATGAACAGTGAGGGGTCCACACCAAAGATCCTCTCAAAGGCACCCAAGGCTGTCAAAGCACTGTCCAATGAACACCTGCATTAAAGGACAAGAAAACATCTCCTGGAATCACAAGGTTATGCTCCTGAATGCGCGGGTGTGTCCCATCTTCCTGTACGCGTTCGACACATAACCCTCACACAGCGGATCTAGACAGAAGAATCCAGGGCAGGGAAGTGAGATGGTACCGCAAGATACTAAACATCAGATACATTGATCACGTCACCAGTCAACGAATACGTCCAACCATCAGACAGCACGTAGGTTCATACGAAGACGTACTGACATCAGGGAAAGAAGATTACTCTGGTATGGCCATGTAACATCAGCCAATGGACGTGCTACAACAATCTTCAGGGAACTGTTGGAGAGACTGGAGAGGGAGACTGGAACAAACGATGGGCTGACAGCAGTTCAGACTGGACAGGGTAACCAGCTGTAGAGACCCAGACCTTGGCTGACAGCAGTTCAGACTGGACAGGGTAACCAGCTGTAGAGAGACCCAGACCTTGGCTGACAGCAGTTCAGACTGGACAGGGTAAACAGCTGTAGAGACCCAGACCTTGGCTGACAACAGTTGAGACTGGACAGGGTAACCAGCTGTAGAGATCCAGACCTTGGTGTAGAACCCAGAGAACTGGAGGAACCTGGTGAACTGTTCTTCATGACGGTGCCCCGGTGACTCCCCACGTAGGTAAAGGTGGTGAAAAACAAAGAGAAGAAAGACTGCATAAACACATCACCCGCGTTTACTCTGCGGTTACGGACATTTAGCTGTTACCTGCGTAATGGAATAGACCAAAGCAGATGAGAGGACAATCCAGAGGGCGATGGGGGTGCATGTGACTGTTCAAGCACGCCCCGCAACCCAAACTGCCTTTGGGGGGGGGGGGGGGGGGGGGGGGGGGGAGGGGGGGGGGGGACACTTTTGGATGTAGCGGCGTGCCATGAGCTTGCCTATACTGTCCGGAGAGACAGCTTGGAGGGGTGGAACATTCTGAGCTGTGACACCGGGTTTATCAAATTAAAGAAACTTGACAGAGATGGCGTTGGACAAGCGTGGGTGTGTGTGTGTGCCAAGGAGAAGGAAATGAAACGGGATTCATATTAGATTTCAAAGACAGATTGGCAGCAAGAGATGAACGAACCAGCATAGACATACGGGAAAGTAATAATAAACATCGTCGGTTCTTTTCTTTTAAACCATTATTTCAAAGAAAAAGATGTATTACGGTTTTGACAAACAGACGTTATAAAATTCGTCTTACCAAGCTCAGGCTGAGAACCTCTGGTCTACAAGCAAATACAGTGCTGTTTAAAACATATGGATGTACAGCTTCTCCCTGTCCGATGTGTGGGCACACTCTCAAGATTGGGACTGATTTTCTCTGAAATTGCCACACTTGCCAAGAACTGAAGAAAAAGGAACATTGTTTTAATTCAGGAGAGGTGAAGAGAGATGACCCAGTCAGCATATCAATGTCTTACAATAATGTGTGTGGTGTTATCACCTCCAAAAATTGTGAATCTGAAACGAGAATGATTCAGAGGAAGAAAATGGTTGAAGACACTCTGGCTAGACCAAACTTCATACCGTGATGATGATGTTAGGCTGTTTATTCATTATGAGCAAATAAGCAATATGTCATATCTGATTTACTGAGCAATACTCTATTTTGGATGGTTAAGAAAGAGAAATACATGTTTCACTGATTTCATTAGGTTTGTGTTTCAAACTCCATGTTTGTTGTGTGCGAATAATTCACTACATTGGTCGCTGAAATAAAAAAAAAAAATCTTGTAGCCATGACTCCACCTCCACCTCACCCCGTTCCCCCCCCCCCCGTTTGCTGACGACAGTTGAAAACATCAAACATCACGAATTGTCAAGTGGCTCTCCGTTACCCAGAAATCTTTAAAAGTTTTCTTGTCTCACGTGCAATCAATATTATAAAAAATGCGTTTTAAGTTATAAAATATTACTTTGGAGATCAGTGCGCCGGCATGCGAGCGTGTGTGCATGCGCGTGTGTGAATGTGAGAGTAAGTGTGTGTGTGTGTGTGTGTGTGTGTGTGTGTGTGTGTGTGTGTGTGTGCACATGTGTGTGCGCGCGTGCGTACGCGCGCGCGCGCGCGCGCGTGTGTGTGTGTGTGTGTGTGTACACATGTGTGTGTGTGCGCGGTGCGTACGTGTGTGTGTGTGTGTGTGTGTGTGTGTGTGTGTGTGTGTGTGTGTGTGTGTGTGTGTGCGCGCGCGCGTAGTATGATCAGCACGTACACGGTGTGTGTGTGTGTGTGTGTGTGTGTGTGTGTGCGCGCGTGTGCGCGCGCGCGTGCGCGTGCGTATGTGCATGTTTGCGTGGGTGCGCGCGCGCGCGCGCGCGCGCGTGCGTGTGCGTGTGTATGTGTGTGTGTGTGTGTGTGTGTGTGTGTGTGTGTGTGTGCGCGCGCGCACGCGCGCACACGCGTTTGCATGCGTCGGGGTTGGGGGGGGGGGGGGGGGGGGGGGGGGGGGGGGGGGGGGGGGGGGGGGGGGGGGGGGGGAGGGGGGGGCACGGTAGGGATGGAGGAGCGCTCGCACGTGTATATATGAAATATGTTTAGAGAGGAAAAGATCACATTGAAGTGAGGGATTTGTTTTTCCAGTGGTCGGCTCTGTGTGTGGTTTCGTCGGGATACGATTTGATCAATATTTCACTGTCGTCATAGGCGCGGTAAAATCGGTGACATCGATTATCATGATTAACGCCTTTATGAACGTCCTCGTTAACCTTGTTTTGTTGTTTGTCTGATTCATCCCTCCGTCCGCTCGTTGACATGTTCGGCCATTACTTCCGGCAGAAGGGTACGTGTGCACCGTTCACTCTTCACTTGAGCAAAAGGTTGTAGGTTATATTTTTCATAGCTGATTGGCCGCAGGGGCAATGAACTGTCAGCGGTTCATTGTGCCAAAGGTACGGCATGATGGAGGGCACAGCCTATTCCTCTCCTTCAGCCGCCTTTAGCCTTCCCTGAAATGAATCAGGTATTCATTTACTAATGCGGGGGAAAAAAAAGGGTTTTCCTGGGGAAAAAAAAAATCTCATGAGTGGGTTTGAACTTACGACTGTTAGCTCCGCAGGCAAACGCTTTAAGTATTTGGCCATGGGCCAGTCTCTTCCGTCCCTGGCCTTTCGAATAAAGCGGTGCGCATACCGACGACCTTTTTTTTTTTTTTTTTTTTTTTTTTTTTTAAACCAGTCACATTCCGTTTCATTCTTATATTTTAAAGGTGAAGTAGCTCCGTGGTGCATTTCCATGTCATGTTCCACTCACAGTGAAACATATTCTTTTAGATTGTTGGGACTTGCATGTTGAGAGACATAAACACTTTACAGCAGGCTCCATGAAACCCTGTTCAGAGATGTCCCACCTGATGTGATCTTTGAGTTTCTGAAAGAGATTAACATTTTTCATCTGATCTAAGATTTTAACGAAGTTTCTGGTACGCTTTTAGAAGATGTATTTTAAAGAGATGTGTGGAAAAGGTGTGTGTGTGTGTGTGTGTGTGTGTGTGTGTGTGTGTGTGTGTGTGTGTGTGTGTGTGT
>JADBJO010000065.1:97226-104726 GCA_016801955.1 Conus betulinus
ATGATAATGAGGAGGAGGAGAAGGAGAACGAGAAGGAAGAGGAGCAGCAGCAGCAGCAGCATTGTCCGTTGTTGACTGATTGATAATCTTTGATTCATGATCCTTGTTTGTTGTCAGAAGAAGAAGAACAAAGGTATTCATTTGTTGTTATTCTTATTGTTGCTGTTGTTGTTGTTGTTGTTAGAAGAAGAAGAAGAAGAAGAAGAAGAAGAAGAAGAAGAAGAAGAAGAAGAAGAAGAAGAAGAAAGAAAAGAAGAAGAAGAAGAAGAAGAAGAGGATATTCATTTGTTGTTGTTAGAAGAAGAAGAGGAGGAGGAAGAAGAAAAAGGGCTTCCATATTTTAAACATTGTTAATTTTTAAGGGAAATAATCTGTTAAAGTCTAGAACACTGTGTTGTTCGGGCATAAGCGAAAGTACTGATGGAGTGTGTGTGTGTGTGCGTGTGTGTGTGTGTGTGTGTGTGTGTGTGTGTGTGTGTGTGTGTGTGGTGTGTGTGTGTGTTGGGGGGGGGGGGGGGGGGAATGGAGAGGGGGGACAAAATGAAGGGAAGAGGTAAGGTATAGGGAGTTTGAATAACGAATCGAACTGAACGTCAAGTCCACTGGATGAGGACTATAAGCGAGTCGGATCCTTGTGACTTCCTGGCCTCCTGCACACGTTTAAAGAACCCACGGCAGTTGAAAATCGAAAAGAGAGGGAGGTTCCCGCTCAAAATTGATGTAGATTGAAGATAGCCGCCTGGTATTTCTTACCAAGCCACAAAAAAATGTCACTTACTGTTATCGTGTGCCATCGTGTACCGGTGGAAATGGAGGACACGTATAAACATCGCACGCATCCTATGTGAGAAACTGGAGGAATAAATGAGATGAAATGAAAATGAGTGATTAATATTTGAATGGTACGGAAAACGACTGAATGAGCGCCAGTAGGCTGCACTTCGGCCGGCTCTACCTGGGTAGGCAGCCCGTTGAGTGAGTGAGGCAGTGTGTTTATTGTAAAGCGCTTAGAGCTTGGTCTGTGACCGAGGATAGGCGCTATATAAATACCCAATATAATAATAAATACCCAATATAATAATAATAATAGAAAGGGAAGGGGGTGAGAGGAAGAAGGGAAGGGGGTGGGAGGGGAAGGTTGAGGGTTAGCAGAACGGAGGGGGAACTAGCTTAATTTGCGTCATCCACAGGAAGTGACGTCACCGCCCAATGAAAACCCGTTCTGTCCCTCGCTACGCTTGACGAGACAGTGAGGATATGGACGCATGCACCGTCGTGTGAATTCAGTGTATCCAATAATTGTTTTAAACGTCGTCATAAACTGCTGCTGCAACAGACTTCAGACTTCCTTCCTTTGACGCGCATTGCTGACGTACATAACTGCTGCAGTAAACTTCAGACTTCCTTTGACGTGCATTGCCGACGTAAGTGAATTGTATCTGCGTATGTGATGGGCCCTAACAAACACATTTGCGTTTAACATACCCAGAAATTTTGTCTCGCTCAGAGTGTGTACCATGAAATCCATATCATTTCATAGAATAGAGGCGTGCGCGCATGACCGTGTGCGTGTGTGTATGTGCGTGCGTGTGTGTGTGTGTGTGGTGTGTGTGTGTGTGTGTGTGTGTGTGTGTGTGTGTGTGCGGGCACGCGCGCCGTATTTGTGCGTGTGCGTGTGTGTATATGCGGGCGCGCGCGCGCAGATGTGTGTGTGTGCACGCGCGTGCGTGCGCTCGTGCGTGCGTACGTGTGTGTGTATGTGCACGTGTGCGCGTGCCCGCGCGCGCGCGCTCTTGGGCGTGTGTGTGTGTGTGTGTGTGTGTGTGTGTGTGTGTGAGAGAGAGAGAGAGAGAGAGAGAGAGAGGAGAGAGAGAGAGAGAGAGAGAGAGCGTAATTGTGCGCATGTGGGTGCACAAAACACATATTAACAGAAAGAATGGTGGAGGCTCACACACACACACACACACACACACACACACACACACACAACACACACACACACACACATGCACGTACGCACGTACAACAGCACGCACGCACGCACGCACGCACACACACACACACACACACACACACACACACACACACAAAACGCACACACATGCACACACAAAACGCACACACACCAAAGAGAGAGAGAGAGAGAGAGAGAGAGAGAGAGAGAGAGAGCGAGAGAGAGAGAGAGAGAGAGAGAGAGAGAGAGAGAGAGATGGGGAGGGGGGAAGGGGAGGACTAATATCACAACAGTTTGGAACTGAGAAATTTGTCAGCTGTGTCATTAACGCTAAATGCCACAGGCTGGTAATTATTGTGATAATGAAAGCGACAAACATCAGCCATTAGTCCATCACGAGAACTCTTCAAATGACAGAAGACAAGATGGACCAGCCTCCGTGACGCTGTGGATTTTGTTTGTTTGTTTGTTTGTTTGTTTTGCCCCGACTCTCTCCTATTTGCTATGGGCTCATTTGATAGCATTGGAACCAAGCAGTCAGGTTTTACGCGTTTAAAGGACACATCTATGAAAGCATTGCTCAAATTCCCTAATCAATTCTGGTGTCTGTATCTCTCGGGCCTGGTTGACACCGGATGTATTGTGAAAGTAGACGTAGAACATAGAACCCCTGTCACATACACTCACATCAGAATGGTACTCCATAGTATCATCTTCGTCAATCCCAATCTGATAGATGAGCATTAAAAAAATAGAAGTCTCAAATTTTGTGACTTTTCAATCCTTGCTCTGGGAAGTGACCTCAGTTTCCATTTCCTCTCCACGCCATTCCCCTGGTGAGCTCGTCTCTAGGTCGTCGGCATGGTATCAACATCTTCATGGGCACTGTCGTTGAACGGACGTGGTGGCGCCAGTCACAAAGGGATGGAGGAAGGGAGAGGGGGACTACTCACGCCGGCTCCGAGACTGAACAATTCCTATCGTCAGCAGGGGGCCTGAATAGGCGGTGTCTGCAAATGCTGGATCAGAACAATAACTACTGAACATTACCGAAGTGACTTGATAGCCGTGCGGTGTCTCCACTAATGGGTTACCTTGCGACAACTTGATTTTGACAAATCTTAAATACATGTTAGCGAGCCCAAAAGAAAAAAAAACGTGGACAAACGAATCACAAGACAAAACACGACGCGTTTCGACCTCTTAGGTCTTCTTCTTAAGGCAACATACAAATCAATTATTACAACAAAAATGAAGATAAGTGATTGCTCGTTCACTTTCGTTAAAACAATTGTTTTGTATCTTGCATGAAGAAGACCTAAGAGGTCGAAGCGCGTCGTGTTTTGTCTTGTGATTCGTTTTTTTTTTTCTTTTTTCTTTTTTTTCGGTTCGCTAACAACTGAAAAAAAATTAACATTTGTTTAGATTTCCGCCTGCAGTCGTCTCACTTTGCAACTAGATTTAATTTTTGACAGCTTCCTATGGAATGTGGCTTCCGCCTGTGACGGGACAGAGTAGGGCGTGGCTCTGAAGGGGATGTCGGACTGAACGGCGTGGAGGCTATGTCAGTGAATGACATGGAAGAGGAGACAGACAAAATAGGCAAAAGACTAGACAACACTTCAAAAATCACATCGTCGTGAGGAAACACACACACACACACACACACACACCACACACACACACACACACACACACACACACACACACACACACACACACAACACACCACACACACACACACACACACACACACACACACACACACACACACACACACACACACCACATGAACAGGCAATGCGTGTTTATTCCTTTTTTTGTTCATTCATTTTTCTACAATAACAAATGACTAAAACACATGATTGGCCTGCTCTGCCTTTCCTCTTGAGTTGCTGAAATGTTGTCCATGAAGTGTGTGTGTGTGTGTGTGTGTGTGTGTGTGTGTGTGTGTGTGTGTGTGTGTGTGTGTGTGTGTGTGTGTGTGTGTGTGTGTGTGTGTGTGTGTGTGTGTGTGTGTGTGTGTTGTGTGTGTGTGTGTGTGTGTGTGTGTGTGTACGTTGTCTATGTGAGTGCACTTATGCATTTGTGCGTGCGGTGTGTAAATCCATGATAGATTGGGTCCGTCTGCTGGATAGCAAACCGATAATAACATTGTTAGCAATAATAACGCCAGATCCGTGGTAAAAAATAGGGGGAAGAAAAAAATCTCCACAAAATTAAGACTATTGATTAATAAACAGTAATAAACAAACAAAGAAATAATGGAATAGATAGTGAATAAAATGAACGAATAAATAAACCAGCCAACTAAACCAACCAACCAACCAACAAACTAATAAATAAAATAAATAAATCCAACATTAGCTTCATTTCTTGACAGCAATTTGGAAAATAGTGAGCTGAGTCATTCCTAAATTCTGATCTTTGTTTTCTATTTTCCTTTACTTTTTTTTTTCATTTCTTTTCATTTCTTTTTCTTTCTTTCTTTTCTTTTCTTTTCTTTTCTTTTTTTTTTTCAAAGAAAGCAATCCTTAGTGGTCCTCTTGTCCTCCGTCTTCCCCCACCCCTACCCCTTCCAACCCATCTTCTCCAGCCTCTAACTCCAACTCTCTGAGCATGAAATTAGTGTGTCATCCTTCTCGAAAAAAAAAAAAAAGCCCTTTAAAAAGTCGCCATAAGAAGGTTTACCGCACATCACTCAGTGGACGTCAGTCAGCCGCTGTCTCTGAGGCAAGCCAGACTACGAGCTGGAAACCGCCTTTGACGGTTGGGCTTTATACTTTTAGCAGCATTCTTTAAGATCCCAGCTTTACCGAAAGAACCAATGTTGTCACATAGTAATCAAAGAATAGGCTGAGGTTTCAGGTGAATGCCCTGTGGCTTACAGAATGACAGGTCTTAGAGAGGAAATGCACAATAAGAAGCAGGCACACACAAGACCAGATTAAAGCGACTGAGAAAGGCAACGCGCAAGAACGAAGATAGCTTGATTACCTTGATTTCGCAATATTTTCACGCCGTTGCTTCCATATGATCTGAATCCATTTTTCATCATTATTCAGCCAAGGAGGTTAAGCTTTCACCCGTCTCTGCTTGTTTTTGACCGTTTTTTTTTTTCTGTCAGTAAGATTACAAAAGAACTGCTGAATTGATTTCAGCGAAACTTGGTCGTAAAAAGGGGATATGGTACTAGGGCGATCACGTTTAATTTTGATGCGAGTCTGAATTATAGCGTGGATCCATGAATCGTAGCAATCTTAGATTAGTGTTGATCGAAATTAGGAGCAACTGTTTGACCTTGACAGAAGTCTGCGCACTCCTAAATGCAGTTCTAGTCATTCACACACATATACATATATGTGTATATATATATATGTGTGTGTGTGTGTGTGTGTGTGTGTGTGTGTGTGTGTGTGTGTGTGTGTGTGTGTGTGTGTGTGTGTGTGTGTGTGTGAGACGAGAGAGAGACAGAGAGAGAGAGAGAGAGAGAGAGAGAGAGAGAAGCGAGAGAGAGAGAGAGATTGGAATCTTTCCTGTCGTCTGGAGACGAAAAGAAGAAATCTGCTTGGTAATGAACACAAGCGTTTCACCCTTTACGATATATTTTTTTTGACTGAACCAGAACTCTAAACAGGATAGTGGCCTATAAGCAAGCAAATTCGGGCAAGTGGTGACAGAACTGACGTCACCCAACTAGTCTACTGCATCACAGCGAATGTCTACGGACATGAGGCTCACGTAGTTTACGAACAGCCATGATGACACTACAGCGAGTCATCTACATCCACAAACTTCTGTTCAGTTTTGCAGGAGCTAGGTGAGAACAATTCACAGTAGTGTACAACAAGATCCGTCAGCCTGATGTCTGCATTGAAAGCAAAAGGGAACCAATCAGCTGGAATCAATAATCTTTGGCAAGTGTAGGTCTATCATCGCTGTCCGTCCCCCCCCCCCCCCCCCCCCCCCCAACACCCGTCCCGGATGGACTTTAATTGAAGGATGTGTGTGTGTGTGTGTGTGTGTTGTGTGTGTGTGTGTGTGTGTGTGTGTGTGTGTGTGTGTGTGTGTGTGTGTGTGTGTTTGTGTGTGTGTGTGTGTGTGTGTGTGTGAGAGAGAGAGAGAGAAGAGAGAAAGAGAGAGAGAGAGAGAGAGAGAGAGAGAGAGAGAGAGAGAGAGAGAGAGGTTACTTTTAGCAGAATTTTTGTCCTTATTTCCTCTGTTCCCTTCCTTTAGCTTGACAGAATGATATCCTTGAAGAAAGAGATACACCCGAAGGTGCCGGTGCCAATAATACCCATGATACTATTAACCCTAGGAAAATATTTTGTTTGCTCGTTTGCAAACCAAAACTTTCAAAGTCTCTCCGTGATAACATACTTCACATCATGAGGCAGTGATAAAGCCTTTCTGAACGCTTTACACAACCCCGGTAACAACAGATGGTTCCCATTCTTCAGGACCAGTCCTGTACAGCAGACGTTTCACTTCCTTCCAAAAGATCCATCCAGTTTCTTGCAGCAGTAGCAGGTCCCCGTGCCTTCAGGGCATTGTGAAGCCGGAAGAGGCCCTCAACCCTCGCAAGCATGTAGAAGGACTTCCAGCCCAGGCAAGATCAGCTAAGACCGCCACAATGGATAGAGACACAGGTGTGTATGGGGAGAGACCTCAGGACGTCCCCCCGACACATCCATGGCCCCGAGCCGTTTCAGTCCTTGTACACGACGCCAGAAGGCGGGGGCAGCACGGACTGGGACGTCTTGCTCGTGGGCTGCACGCTCTTCACCTTGGACGTCGCCGGTATCGTCATCTCCACGGGGCTCAGCGGCGCCTTCCCCCCTCCTCCAGCACCCCCTCCTCCTCCTCCCCCTACGCCTCCGGTCCCCTCCTCCACGTCGTCGGGCGCTCGCAGAGGCACCTTGGTGGTGTAGTCGTCGTCGGCCGCGGAGTCGTCGTCGCAGTAGTGTGTGAGGAAGCTGGGGAAGAGGAGCGACATGGCCAGGGTGATGCCGCCGATGCAGAAGAGCACCAGGCCGATCAGCTTGCACATGTCCAGCGTGGTGTTGTAGCTCTTGGCGCTGGTGTCGATGTACCACTCGCCCGCCGGCTTGTTCTCGCCCACGATCACCGTTTTTAGGAGGCACCAGGTACCCGACAAGGATGCCCACCACCCCGAAGAGGAGCAGGTTTGACGCCCACCCACATGAAGATCTTCCACCAGATGGGCGGGCAGCGGCGGCGGCGGCGGGGGTTGGGGTGCAGCAGGTACATGTCGTCGTCGTCCTCGTAGACGGAGGGGTCCTTGAAGCTGCTGTGGCTGTCGTAGAAGTGGTGCAGGTACGACTTCACGCCGAAGTACATGGGGCAGCTTCTCTTCCGTTTGCCCGACGTGCCGCCGCCAGGGCCTCCTCCGGAAGGTTCCGTCGCGCCGCCTTCGCCGCCGTCCTTGCTGCCAGAATCTGCAGAGGAACAGACAGCATGGCCATCAGTCAACACACAAAGTGTGCTTCGGTGAGCCTGGGCGAGCCATGAACTGCGACAGAGAG
>JADBJO010000065.1:107226-114726 GCA_016801955.1 Conus betulinus
ATTTTTTACTACACGTAATGCTCAACATAAAGGTACGTGCGCTTTTAGTTAGTTTACGAAAAAAAAAATAAAAAAGAGAAGAAGATGAAGAAGAAAAGAAAAACGTGCTTATCTGATGCACCCAATCTCACTACGTATTGTCCATCTTTGTGTCTTGACATTGTACTGACCCCAGTCGTACTGTGTAAGTTCCCACCACTTTCCTGGAATAGTTACCTCCCTTTGCACCCCCCCTCCCCACCTCCCCTGAAGTGGGTGTGGTCATTCACCCTCAATGTCACAAAAGGAGACAGACAAAAGAGCCAAGTCATTCATTTCCGGGGGCCTACAGGAAACCAGCCGGGTTGTCTCCCTTGGGGTCTTCCTCATTGTGTATTGTTGTCTTCCTCCGTATCATCTGCCGGTGTCGTTTATAATACTGTCGCCGCGGGATCGTGTCGCAGCGATATTTATTCCCGTGAAATCCTGTCGCAGCAACATTCCTATCTGACAAAATTAATCGCCAGACACCTTTTCACGAAAGCTGTCCTGTGAAATACTGTCGCAGATGTGTGTGTGTGTGGGGGGGGGGGGGGAGGGCGGGGGAGGGGGTGGAGAGTGGGGGGAGGGAAGGAGGGGGGGAGGGTGCGTGAGTGTGCATGCGTGTGTGTGTGTGTGTGTGTGTGTGTGTGTGTGTGTGTGTGTGTGTGTGTGTTTGAAGGGGGAAGGGCGGGGGGTGAGAGACAAGAGGAGGGGAAGGAAAGAGGGTGGGTAATAGAAAAAACAATATGACAAAAACTGACTATAAACAAGTAAGTAAGCAAACGTGAACATAACGACAGTTGCAGTCTAATTCAGGTTTAATACCTACACTCAACAAGCATGGCATGGCAGACGGGGACAACCATCCTTGGACAGTGGCGAGGGGTGGAGGACGGAAGAAGGGGGACGGGAGGAGGGAGGGTGGGCGGAGGAAGCAATCTAACACGGCACCGACACGACCAGAACGGCAACACGTCACGGTAGTCATCGAACATAGCAATGTGTATGTTGGGCGTCGACAGGAATCGAACTCACAACCCCTGACTGCCAGCTCAGTAGCCTTCCGAGGATCTAACCAGGCACCCTCAGAAGTTCCTGAAGGGACGGCAGTGGGGGAGAGGAGGGTGGGGGTGGGGATACAAGTTACATTGAAAGACCACCTATCTTTTTCCCCCACAGGTTAAGCACTTGCGTGAAAAACGCACCGACTTGCATGCAGATATCCGCCCACAATCTTTCCTTCCGAACTCTGGATGGGCGGTTTACTGAGTGGATCTAAGTCTGTCCTTTTGTGCTCAAACCACACTGAGTTCTGGATGGGCGGTCTACTGAGTGGATCTAGTCTGTCCTTTTGTGTTCAAACCACACTGAGTTCTGGATGGGCGGTCTACTGAGTGGATCTAGCCTTTCCTTTTGTGCTCAAACCACACTGAGTTCTGGATGGGCGGTCTACTGAGTGGATCTAGTCTTTCCTTTTGTGCTCAAAAACACACTGAGTTCTGGATAGGTGCAAGCCGGGACCGGAAAAATCCCGTAAATAACTGTCTATCACGGGATTGGAACCCGCGCCCTCCCATCCCGCAAGTACGCGACTCTAACCACCGCACCACGAATGCTGGTTTCATTACTTATCTCAGTGCAGATAAACGGGAGAGAGAGAGAAAAAAAAAAACATTAAATGAAAAAGCCATTCCCAATTTTCGCCAACTCGTAATGTGAACACACATTCACGTTAATGGTCCGTCCTAATTGTTCACAATTCCTCGTGTATCATTGTCAGTGAGCTTGTGATCTGGAAAATCGTCTCTCCTCCGGTGAAGAGGTAATTGTGATGATCGTGCTGCGTATCATGAATCCCGGGCCTGCACTTTAACGACGTCCATGGCAGTTTCAACATGCTTGCAATCAGACAGCGATTAACTGATGCCTCTGTGTGCTTTGGCAAATGACACACAGGCAAGAACGGGAGTTTCTTCATCATACACAAATACCGTCCCCCTCCCCCCTCCCCGCCGTCCTTCTCCCCCCCCCCCCCCCCCCCCCCCCCCCCCCCCCCCCCCCCCCCCCCCCCCCCCCGCTGCTCTTCTCCCCTCGCCCCATGCTTTTCGTAAAATGCCAGACTGTCAGGCTGACACCTATAAAGGCATTAATGTCGACAGTGCCGATTACCATCAAGCCATCAGAGAAACAGAAAACAAGCACAACAAGGGCAAGGAAATGACTGAACACTATTACTACCATCCAACCAATCATCCAGGTATGTGACCGTCCCACCCGTCCCCCCACCTCCCCTTCAGTTAATGCCCCAACCTTTCCCCTCCAGTCTATACCTTTCTACTACTGTCCGATCCACTCAATACGCACGCACGAACTCCCCCCCCCCCCCCCCACCCCTGCACACACACATACACGGAGGTACTCGCACGCGCCCCCTCCCTCCCCCCCCCCCCCCCCCCCCCCACACACACACACACACTGAACGCACATAAACACAGGCATGCAGGCACAAACATGCATGCAGGCATGCAGGCACACACACACGCACACACACACACACACACACACACACACACACACACACACACACACACACACACACACTGAACATACATACACACAAGCATGAAGGCACGCACAAGCCCGCAGGAACACACACACACACACACACACACACACACACACACACACACAGAGAGAGAGAGAGAGAGAGAGAGAGAGAGAGAGAGAGAGAGAGAGAGAGAGAGAGAGAGGAGAGAGAGAGACACACCAAAACTTAATGCGCCAACGCCTTGTTTAAGCAGTCGAGTATTTTATAGACATTCACAATTAGATTATTTTGAGAACATTCATTGTGTCTAGAAGTTGATTTACTTTCTTTTCTTTCTTATTCCCATCAAGGTACATGCCAGGTAGTTCCAAGCAGACAGATTTAAATGAAAGGAATGGGACTATTTGGGGGAACCAGTTTGCGCAAAAATAGGGTCACGGGTGAGTTAAAAGGCCTGAAATGTGACGTCAGTAAAGGGGAAGGTCATGCATTTGAAGATTGTGAATGATGTCATCGAAGGAAATTAAAAAAAAAAAAAATGAAATGATTGGTGGTGGTCGGAGGGGGTGGATCTTTTGATCAATAATCACTCTAATATCAAATTGCTGGCTAAAACTTGCGCTAGGCCTCAAAACGCTTACATTGATTATATCGTGATTTGAAGCAAAATCCTAATTTTGGCTTGTGGCCACACAAGTTTCCGCCCTCCAACCAGCAAAGCGTCACCCACCTTTACTGCCTCTTTTGCCGGCGGAAGCCTTTTCTCCCGGAACCGGATGTACCTCCTCAGCGATCTTTGGGGGCGTGTCGGAGTCGGTGGACACCAAGCGTGTTTTCTCTTCTTTCGACATTATGCCGGTCACCTTTGACCTTCGCCGATCGGTGATAGCCTCCCCTGCTCAAGGTCATCAAGAGAGACAGAACTCTTTGGTGTGGGGTGTGCACGATTATGACATCTGCAACAAAGGGAATGGTACGGCATTGTATTGTATTATACTGTATTGTATTGTACTGTATTGTGTTGTATTGTATTGTATTGTATTGTATGACTTCAAAGTCACAACATGACGATATCTCCACGTGGAGTTTAGACTGCTCTGCAACAGGTTGGTGTATTGTTAAATTCCTAAACCTACTCACGATCACCACCACCCCTTTCTCCACACACACACACACACACACACACACACACACACACACGCACGCACGCACGCACACACACACACACACACACACACACACACACACACACACACACACACACCGTTCCGCTCTCTCTCTCCCCACTATCACTTCCCCTCTGACCTCTTCCTACTTGCTTGCTTGTTTGCAGTGCGTGCGCGCGCGAGAGAGCATGAATATGTCATTAATCGACATTTAAAATAGCCAAGGGGATGGGAAGAGAGAGAGAGAGAGAGAGAGAGAGAGAGAGAGAGAGAGAGAGAGACAGACAGAGAGACAGAGAGACAGAGACAGAGAGAGAGAGAGAGGTTTGTTTTAACTTTCAAAGAAGTAAGAGATCAATTTATTGATTTTTGCTGAATGCTGTGCGGGGCGAGTGAAGAGTCAGCAAAGACCACTTATATTTTGTTTAGAGAAGTGATTATACTGAATAGAAATAAGAGAGAGAGAGAGAGAGAGAGAGAGAGAGAGAGAGAGAGAGAGAGAGGAGAGAGAGAGGGTAACGATGATGATGTTGATGATGACGACGACGACGATGATGATTAAGATGATGATGAACGTGTGTTCATTCGATAGTGCGTGTCGTGTCTTGTGTGCAAGAAAGGGGGGAAAAAAAAAAACACCAAAGGATCACTTATCAGTTTCACAAGACTAAATATTCGGTTTGCCAAATAAAGCGATTAAAGAAAAAAAAAATCAGGACATTACTGGATTTTCTCTCCAATTGATGTCGTTGGAGCAAGCGGTTCAAGACTGATGTATCTGGCTATCAAATTTGCCTTGTACTATTCGAAACGATTTTGATTTACTGCCTCACGCAAATAAATAATAGATAGAGGAGAAAGGGACGTAGGCGGTACCAGAGAGAGACAGAGAGAGAGAGAGAGATGGATGGATGATGCTATACTTAATAAGACCATGGCTCCTTTTGAAGGGGTACGTGAACAAAAATCACAGGCACAGCAAATGTTGACACAGGGGAGTGGGCAAACAGAACACAGAAATGTGAACAACAGAGTTATGAGCAATATACAGATCGAATTTTAAATGCTTTATACAAATAAATCGCAAACTGTCTGACGATATTTTCACGGTTTGATGACATAAGCAATGAAAGTCTAAATAATGATGGCTGCCACCAGTATTTCTTAGGAATCAATTGATTTCTGAGATCGTTCAAAGCAGGACAACACATAAAAAAAAGAACTTCATCTTCCCTTGCACTTTTACATGATGGAAAAATAAGATCATGTTCAGCGCTGTTTGTAGCGAAAACGATGAACAGCTATATCCAAGCCTCCAAATCGAAATCTTGACATGATGTATTTAAGTATCTGTCCATTTTCATTTGTACTTATGTTGGAACATAACGGAGTGAATTGAACTGCTATATACATATGTTGCAACATAATGTAATGAATTAAACTGCCTATACAAGTCAAACCTTGCACTATCTTGCATATGAGTGTTCCACACTGGCTACCTGCAGTCTATCAATCGCGTGCAAAGCATGCGTAAAAAACACAGTTGTATCACCTACACCCTGACTGAACCACACATGGCCCATCCCTAGTTCATACACTTTCACTTTCACCTTTGTTACTCAGTTTACCTTGCCTTTGTCATCTAAATCATACAAATCAGTAACCTTGACTCTTGCATAAGTGTAAGTTTAGCCAGTAAGGGAACACATATAACTACCGAATTTAGACTAATCGGAAACCTATCTGTCTCGCATTTATATTAAATCATTCGGCGTTTGTAATGACACACCAAGAAATTTCTTCAGGGCAAACAGATGAAACGTTCCACACTTTAATGCCGCATTATCAAGCCCCCATACTTCAGCACCATATTGTACAATGGACTGCACCTGCCAATCAAACAATTTACAACACAAAACCCGAAAGAGACTTATTTCCCAATCTAGACACATATTGCATTATACATACCACAGCACGCTTTGCCCTGCTTGCAAGATCTACATGCAAGATTAAAACTTAGTGATGTTGAGAAATAAATGCCTATATATTTATATGCATTGACAACGGGCATACTTACTCGGTTGTAAACCCAGTGCTCCTTAATTCCTAGATAACCATCCTTTGTAAAGACAATGATGTTGTTTTTTTTGACATATTCACTTTTAATTGAAGTGAGCTAGCAGCTCTATAAAGACTATTCAGCTGAGTTTGGAGACCAACAACTATTTATGATAATAGCGCAACATCGCCTGCCAATAACAGGATGAATACTTGTAAAAAGTCTGTAGTCATTTGTGCACCATGTCTCCCATCATAAACAACTTCAGACACATAATTCATAAATGAACAGGTGAAAAAGGATGGGGCTACACACATCGTCCTGTTTCACTCCCCTAGTACATTGAACAAACTCTGAAATATCCCCCCCCCCCCCCCCCCCCCATCTATCTATGTTTAGCTTTCACACTCTTGTAAATACTCATTACACATTTTAAACAGTTTCCCACGCACACCGTTTTTTTCTTTTAATAGAATAGGCCATAGAATACTCCTACTTACGGAATCAAAGGCTTTTTCAAAATCAATGAACGCAACATATCATTTATGATTCATAGAAAACTCTGTGTGTGTGTGTGTGTGTGGTGTGTGTGTGTGTGTGTGTGTGTGTGTGTGTGTGTGTGTGTGTGTGTGTGTGTGTGTGTGTGTGTGTGTGTATTTATATAAATGTCATGAAGGTGAACATATGATCAACTGTAGAGTAATTGCGTTTTAAAACCAGCTTGACATTTTCCCGTCAAGTTATTCTCTGATACCCATTCTTGTAATGTATAATTAACCACCGTACTGTATATTTTTACTCGCTGCATCATAGAGTGAAATGCCCCGATAATTGTTAGGATCATTTACGACACCTTTTTTGTGCAGAGTAGGAATGATCGATTCTGTCCAATTTTCTGGATAAATTCCTTTATCAAAAAATCATAAAAAGAAGATTTAAACAATTTTCCAGAATTAAATCCGATTACAGCCGTATTTTAACAACTCACCACTATCTGGTCTGGCAGCTTCATGATTATTTTTATTTTAACAACTCACCACTATCTGGTCTGGCAGCTTCATGATTCTTTATTTTCCTTAAATCAAGAAGAACCTCCTCTTTGGTAACTGGGCGATTAAAAGTATCTAGACCCTCAACACGATCCTCACTATAAACACAAAATATGCATTATTACATATACCTTTGTTAGAAGGTCTTTAAAATGATTAAACCAGGTGTCAGTAGTAACACTGTTTATCGGTTGTCTGTTTTTAAACGAAATCTTGTGTAGTTCTTCTCAAAACTCTCTCTGACTTTTAATGGACGAGACTAACGCACTCAGAAGAGCGTCCTTAAACTGTTTGCTTTTCTTCCTTTGTCAATGTTTATACTCACGTCTTTTTATGCAATAGTTGACTCGATCCTTTTCATCATGCATACGATAACATTTGTAGAAGTAGTACTTCATTGTTACGTCTGTTCACATCTGTAATATTAGACGAACGAGAGAGAGAGAGGGAGGGAGGGAGGGAGGGAGGGAGGGGAGGGCGGGAGAGAGAGAGAGAAGGGGAGAGAGAGAGAGAAGAGAGAGAGAGAGAGAGAGAGAGGGGAGAGAGAAGGAGAGAGAGAGAGAGAGAGAGAGAGAGAGAGAGAGAGAGAGAGAGAGAGAGAGAGAGAGAGAGAGAGAGAGATGTATAAATGTCTGTGACTATGTAAGTGTATGCATA
>JADBJO010000065.1:122226-127226 GCA_016801955.1 Conus betulinus
TGGCAAAAGTAAGACTAATATAAATGTATCGCCTTTACTTTTCAGTCTCCGCTTTAGTTCTTCACTGAAGAATTGAGTGGATTCGAATAAGTGAAACGAGCCACTGAGAAACTGTTAAACAATTGAAGAGAAATAACTCTTCACAGTACTCAAACACTCAGGTGTAATTACCTATTTGCATACAAGTAAGGAAAACGGAAGTATCAATTAATAACTGCGATAAGTAGTGGTGGCAGGTGTGGTCCTCTAGGAGAAGAACTCAGAATTTTTTTTCACTCTATTACAGTTATAGAGAAGTTTGCATACTAGAATTTCACTTCCACTCTGTCTCTCGCTAGTGATGGAAGGAGCAATTTTCCGGTGCTAGTCGTCAAAAAAAAAATGTTTATTTTTCTTGGGACTGTTACAAATACTCAAAGTGGCCCAGGAATCATTTTCCTTAGGCTTATGCACTTAAAAGTGTTTGTGCACCGAGTGACACACAGGATTAGAGATGAGTTCGAACCTGAAATAATGTATGAACAGCAAAGAACTGACACCAGTTACGTGTACTTTCACACAGCAGCTTTACTTGTGTATACAATAGTCAACTATACAAAGCACTAGAACTTCAGTTAAGTCAGTCTTTTTCTTGGGCTGGCTTTTTCTCATCGTATCTCGTCATAAAGAAAGGGGATTTTTCAATGCCTTGAGTTGATGTCCTGGGGTTCTTCGTTGTTACTTCGCATGATAGCTGGAGAAGTGTGTGGATCTCTCTCTGGACTGGTGACCAGTCCATCTCTTCGGGTAGGCTGATCCGTTCGGTCTGCTTGGCCATGTGGTAGCGTGGGTTCTTGATCCTGTGCTAGGCCAGTCGCAGGAAGCCTAGGAAGCCATGGTCCCATCATAGGGCAGATCCTGGTTTGTGGCTGAGAGTCCAGCTTGACGAGTCCTCACACTTGCCCTCTGGCTTTCACTAAATGGATGAGATCTCAGCCGGCTAAGGATTAGACTAACATCAACGTATCTGCCTTCATCTTCAGTCTCCACTTCAGTTTTTCACTCAGGTTTTGAATGGACTTAACAAGTGTTAGGAGACAGTAAGAGAGTGCTAAAACATGGAAGGAAAACAACTCACAAACTCAACTGAAGTAACCAGGAACTGGAACACACTTAGACCAATACACATCTTGATAAGAGTCATCTACTACATATCATTAAGGCAATCAACAATATTCATAAATCACCCTCACAGATTTCACCCAGTATAGGCTAAAAGTTATCCTGTCAGAATATAGTATTCAGCAATCATCTTGACAGATAGTACCAAGTATTGGTGAAAGATTATACCATTAAAAGATAATATTCATCAATCATCTTAACCGTTTTCAGTAAGTAGTGCCAAAAAGTTAAACAGTTAAAAACAAAACACTCATTTTATCATCTTAGCAGATTTTACCGAATATTGGCATGACATAAGCACAAGCAATGCCTAGTCTATAGACTTGGAAACTTAGTTTCAACTGGCTGTTATTCTGGGTTGATCAGTAAAACTTGGACACCGGATCTGTGAGTAAGTGAGACGAACGTTCCCCTGTCTGGAATACACCAGCATGTGTCACTGACTGTGATCCGTCTGACAGCCTATGGTGGATCAGTGAAGTGGAGAGGCTTTGATCTCCCCTCTTTGTTCCCTTCTTTGTTCCCCTCTTTGTTCATTAAGCTACCCACCCTGCCTCTGATGCCTGTGTGACTGACAGGCTGTCAGAGGAACAGAGCAGCCAGTACTATCATTATAGACCAGAAAGGGTGTGGGGAGGCTTGATGCAGAATGAGGCAGGCATCCCCACCACCGGCAGTGTGAGATACGGTGCTGCTGATTAGAGAAGATAATCTTTAAGATGTTGGAAGCATTTCTAGCCTTTATGCCAACGAACAAAGCTACATTGTCCACACCTGTGAGGCACAAGGAGCCACAGACATCCGACCTGTCCATGGTATTGACGTAAGACATGGGTAGATGGCGCGAAGCACATGGGTAGATGGCGTGAAGTCTACGGCGGTCATTCCTGCGACCATGGTGAGTGTGAGACCGGAGTGAGAGAGGGAGCTCGGCAGCTTCTCTGAAGTAGTGGGGAAAAAGAGGGAGGCCGTTCCCCTTCCACGATCAGCTGCTGCATGATCAGATAAAAAAAGGGAAGACATGTCCCGGGTTGATGACTCGCTACACAGTGACAGCAAAATGACCTGTCCAGTTGTCCTCAGTGCCCCGCGCCTGCCAGGGTTTCAGTCTGCATCAACCGTCAGCCAGACTGACTGAGGGAAGAGTGTGAGAGGAGGAGGGGGTTGAGGAAGTGAAGGTAGAGACTGAAAAATGATGTAAACTGATAATTCTAATTGTAGTGTGTGTGTGTGTGTGTGTGTGTGTGTGTGTGTGTGTGTGTGTGTGTGTGTGTGTGTGTGTGTGTGAGAGAGAGAGAGAGAGAGAGAGAGAGAGAGAGAGAGAGAGAGAGAGATGACAGCAGCTCTCATTGTCTAATCACATTAACCTACGACACGGCATACAATCAGCTGCTTCAACTTCCATTTCTTTTGGGACGATCAGTGTAACTTGACAAGGATCTCAGAGTAAGAGAGATGAGCATTCCCCTCTGTGGCATACATCAGTGTTGAGTCTTAAACACTGAAGACTGAGAGTGTCCTGTCTTATACCTACGATTGATCAGTGAAAGTGTTGGGCTTACTCTCCCTTTTCAGAGGGTTAGGCTAACCATCATGTCTCTGATGCCTACCTCATTGACATGTTTTTCAGGGGTGCATGACAACCAGTAAACATTATCACGGAAAGGGGAGGCGGGATGTTGGCCCAGTGATGGTGTGGAAAAAATAACTGACCCAGAGAAAGTCTTGTTCACATCAGGAAAGACGGGTAACCCAGGATCCTCTTCAGAGGGCATGTTAAGACTTCATGGTGAAAGCTTGGTCGTGCCTGGGAGTTGTGCTGTCTTCACCTGTCAACAGGACAGCATCGAGTGAGGCTGTGCGATGCACACGGCAGTTGCTTGGTGGTGGCGTTCTTCAGCAGTGGGCTCGGCAGTCATGAAAAATGGGCTGGTATACCCATGGGAACCCTCCTGTGGAGGTTTTGTCGTGTCCCATTCAGTGGCCATTATACAGTGGCAATCTGCCAGGGGGCAAATATGTCCCCTGACGTCTTGATGGAATGCCCCCGTGTGTGTGTGCCTGCACCCTTCGTGAACATAGTGCAGACTTCTTAGAGTGGTGCAAGCTGCTCCCATTTGATTCGGTAGTTGAAGACAGTACTTCTTTGGGTCCCACTCACACCGTTGGTTGTATATTCTATTTTTCTTTCAGTGTAACATATTCCAGTTGGGATCAGCAGCAACAGTTTCTCAGATCCTGACTGTTTTGGGCCTTTGTTGCAATCTGTGAAATGATGGGGTTTGCCTCGTGCAAGACAATGACGGCAACAAAAACATGCGATCATTCACGGGATTCATGTAACCATGGTAACAAGGAGTTGGACAGAGGCGTGGCGACGACCCGCGCTACAGTTACATCAGAACTTTCTACAACGTTGTCGTCACGTTGCACCATATTGTTGGGTGGGCTTGGAATGGAATCAGGCAGACAGAGAGAGGGGGGAGATTCATAAAGCAGCTTGGGGGAGTAACGTTGCCACCATATTGTTGTGTCAGCATGGAATGGAATCAGGCAGAGAGAGGGGGGAGATTCAATAAAGCAGGGAGAGACTGCCACCATATTGTTGGTCAGCAGAATGGAATCAGCTTGAGGAGTGAAGCTTGCTGTCATAAGATGATGTACACCGATGAACACTTAGCACTTAGGAGAAAGAGAGAGGGGAAGGAAGAGGTGTGTGTGTGTGTGTATGTATGTGTGTATGCGCGCGCATGTATTGGTGTATGTGCGTGTATACGTGTGTGCATGTGCATGTGCATGTGTATGCATGCATGCATGCACGCACGTTTGTGCATGTGTGTGTGTGTGTGTGTGTGTGTGTGTGTGTGCGTACGTGCGTGCGTGCGTGCGTACGTGTGTGTGTGTGTGTGTGTGTGTGTGTGTGTGTGTGTGTGTGTGTGTGCGCGTGCGCGTGCGTGCGTGCGTGTGTGTGTGTGTGTTTTTGTGTGTGTGACGTTACATGATTTGCCAAGCAGGCCTATTGTAAATCTTATCGTGATCAGTGGACACTTCAAGTGATATTCCCTATTGCCACGGAACAAAGCCTGTTAAGACGTTAATTTCACTTGTCATCGCTCTCAACTCTAGAACCAATCCGTCATCTCATTCACTCACACACAAAGCGTACAATAACAAGTCAGTGTTGAGTCAGAGATATGGAGACGAACTGGGAAGCAATGGGGAAAAAAAACCGCATAGCTCCAACAATATTGACTGCCTGTTACGGATGGAATGAGTGGTGTCTGCGGGTATCTGACTGTCTGACTCGCACACAGAAATTATGGATGCATGCACGACTTTTCCAAATCACATACACACACCCACTCACCCGAACACTGACAGCCAGGCAACAAAAAACACTTTTTCTGTTTTATGCTGCCTGAGCCATCAGACAAACATATATAATAAATGCAAAATCATAAATAGTCGGCACGCCAACCACAAGGCGTACAATGTATATACTAATATTTCAAATACGCCAAACAGGGCGCACGACACAAAATATATCTATATTTAATTCACTATCTACTGTCGCTGCTGGTTCCAACGACGATGAAGGCGGCGACGACGACGACGACGAAACGATGAAGAGGACGAAGGCGACAAGACGATGAAGATGAAGACGACAACGTCTACAGCGTCAAGTCTGACACAGAACTTGCAGAACGTCAGAGTTGTGGCTCAAAAAAAAAAAAAAAAACACTAGCACTCACGGCGTCTCTGCCGGCGACAGGGTGACAGTCTCACACAGGAGCTGTGGCTCACACACACACAGAAGCACAGAACGCAGCGACGGCCTC
>JADBJO010000065.1:142226-144726 GCA_016801955.1 Conus betulinus
GCCGGTCATCACCTGCGTCCCACAAGCTGGGTTAGACCAGAGAGATTTCGAGCGAAGGCGTAGGAAGAAGAGGAGAAAGACAGGAACGGAGAGGCGGAATGGGTTGGGAAAAGTAGAACGGGGGGAGGGGGGGGGGTGCCCTTAAGAAAAAGAAAAG
The DNA here is from genome assembly GCA_016801955.1 of Conus betulinus. Taxonomy (NCBI): domain Eukaryota; kingdom Metazoa; phylum Mollusca; class Gastropoda; order Neogastropoda; family Conidae; genus Conus; species Conus betulinus. The sequence continues at coordinate 142,384 of JADBJO010000065.1, forward strand.
AAAAAGGGCAAGACATAGAGGGCGGAGGGCAAGGAGACTAGGAAAAGGGAGGTGAGGGAGGAATGAATGAGACAAGAAGGGGGAAAAAAAAGGGGGCAGGGGGGGGTGAGGTGGGGGTGGGGGTGGGGGAGAGGGGGCAGGGTCACGATCTGCAGTCGGCAAACTGTACCCGAAGCCAGATCGATGAATCTAACCAACAACATCATGCTTTCATCCCCCCCACTCAAGCCGTCACGTGCAAGCTGCCGCTGGTTTGTAAACAGCGGTAATGTACAGCAGGTGTCTACAACGTCCGAGCTCCTCCATCCCCACCCCCCCCCCCCTCCCCAGTTCTTCACCCCCCACGTGCCCAGACGCGCGCGCTTGCCCACAAACACATACGCGCGCGCGTGTCATGCATGTACACACATGCATCTTCCCTTTCGCTCTCTCACGATACACGATACACACGATACACGATATTTTATTTGTCCTCATAGAATACAAGGGTCTCTCTCTCTCTCTCTCTCTCTCTCTCTCTCTCTCTCTCTCTCTCTCTCTCTCTCTCTCTCTCTCTGTCCTCATAGAATACAAGGATCTCTCTCTCTCTCTCATTTGTCCTCATAGAATACAAGGATCTCTCTCTCTCTCTCTCTCTCTCTCTCTCTCTCCTCTCTCTCTCTCTCTCTCTCTCTCTCTCTCTCTCTCTCTCGCGAGTGAAGGGACAAAAGACAAATAATGGATAACCGACTGATAGAGCGACAAATTTGCAAACACACACACACACACACACACACACACACACACACACACACACACACACACACACAGAGAGAGAGAGAGAGAGAGACAGACAGACAGAGACAGACAGACAGACAGACAGAGACAGAGGCAGAGACAGAGAGAGAGAGAGAGAGAGAGAGAGAGAGAGAGAGAGAGAGAGTACACACATTCACTCACACCACACACACACACACACACACACACACACACACACACACACACACACACACACACGCACGCACGCACGCACGAATTCACGCACGCACGAACGCACGCACGCGCACGCACGCACGCAACCATGCACACACACATGCACACACACAAACACACACACACACACATATATACACACACACACGCGCGCGCGCGCGCGCGCGCGCGCGCCCTGACTGACTGACTAACTGAAACCATTTAGCGTCAGATTAACATATTGTTGTACTGACATTTTAAAAACACACAGACCACCACCACTACCACCATCCCCAAAGAACACACACACACACACACACACACACACACACACACACACACACACACACACGCACGCACGCACGCACGCACGCACGCACGCGCGCGCGCGCGCGCGCACACACACACACACACACACGTGTGCACGCACGCACACACATACACTCACATGCAAAATCAAATTTCTGTCTGTCTGTCAGTCTGTCTGTCTGTCTGTCTGTCTCTCTCTCTTCTCTCTCTCTCTCTCTCTGTCTCTCTCTCTCTCTCTCTCTCTCTCTCTCTCTCTCTCTCTCTCGCGCGCGCGCGCGCGCGCGCGCGCGCGCGCACGCGCGCGCACAGCATGTGCAAGTTTCATAAATGGAATAATGCGACCTGGTACAGTGACAGTCGGACTGCTATGTTATGTAACAAATTCTTTGCTCTACGTGTACATCAGACACTAAACCAAAAGAAACAAATCGAAAAACACTGAAACAACAATTCCATTAGATCTGCCACGTGGATGAGACTTGATCAGATGTACAGCTTAACTGACTAGACGCCACCCATTTTCTGGGTTGGGACAAAAAGCACTATGCAATGTTAAAGGTAGATTTTAAGATATGATTTTATCATGAAGACATTGAAATAGGCTTTTGTCATTGAGCATTCAAGTAAAAAAATGAGATACATTAAGTTGTGTACCACAGACACACATAGGAGATGGTTCTAAAAACCTGTTTAACCAACCATCCACCCGTATTCTTTGTAATAAATTTCGATTTGCAATAGAGCCTGGAGGACTTATACAATGACTGCTGGTGGCAGAAAGATCTCATCTATATTCTTCGGATTGGCAGCTTCAAGATACTACGTTCTTCTCTGGTCCCAAAGTGCTTTTGTCAGAAGATTGTTTCTTCAAGAACCGAATAAGGAATATCACATAATCCTTTATTCAATTGCATATTGAAGCCTCTTTTGCACAAGTATCAGCCAGGTAATTTTCTCGAAGATTACAGTGACCAGGTATCCATAATAATGTTAGTTTGGAACCTCGCATTATTAACTGGTGAATTTGAAATAAAATTTCACTGATGAGATCAGGAAGACTTAATGTAGTTTGAAAGTGTAAAA
>JADBJO010000065.1:149726-152226 GCA_016801955.1 Conus betulinus
CTCTCTTTCTCTTTCTTTCTCTCTCTCTCTGTCTCTCTTCTCTCTCTCTCTCTCTGTCTCTCTCTGTCTCTCTCCCTCCCTCCCTCCCTCCCTCCCCCTCCCCCCCCCCCCTCCCTCCCCCCCCTCTCTCTCTCTCTCTCTCTCTCTCTCTCTCTCTCTCTCTCTCGTGCGCACTTGCCATCAAAACAACAAATGATATACGTAACTGTAACGGTTTTCTAACCATTGGAATGAACCCGAACTTGTCTCAAACACAGAAACACCCGTTCAAAACTCAAACAGTGTCAATCAACTCTGATTCCAGGACCCATTTCTTATGGTGGCATTTATTTTAAATTGAAATCTACTTTTATGAGCGACTCTTACTTTCGCCATGACCTTATTGTTTTCCCCGACGGTTTAAGTTTGCACCGAACAACCATCCTACCCTCTCTCTCGCCATACGCTGTGGTTTACGGTTACCGTCACACGATCCCAGGATCTCCGTCCTTCAGTTAATGGTCCTTCGAGATTTAAGCAGTGTGCATTACAGAATCAGCAGTTTTGAGTGGGTATTGTGAACAATCGCATCAGAAATGTATAAGCCGCCTGCCTGACTTGATTTCAAAAAGAAATAAAGAATACATGTTGCCCAAGGAATAAAGGCTATATGTTGCCAAAGGAGAGCGGGTACAACGGCTTGGATGTACTGTTCTTGACTGATGTTTCTAAAGCAGCCGCGTATATAGTCCGAACAAGCATCGGTTGTTTGTCTTTCTTTGGTCTAAGTATACAGATTTGTGATTACGCTGTTATATGTGTCTGGAAGAGAGAGAGAGAGAGAGAGAGGAGAGAGAGAGAGAGAGAGAGAGAGAGAGAGAGAGAGAGAGAGAGAGAGAGAGAGAGAGAGACAGAGACAGAGACAGACAGACAGACAGACAGACAGACATGCAGACAGGCAGACAGACACAGACAGACAGACGGACGAACGGACGGACGACAGACGGACCGAAAGAGACGGACAGACGACAAACAGACAGACAGACAGAGGGAAAGACCGATAGGGTTATCATTTATTGCAGTCTCTCCTTCAGATGCATTTACTGACCGAATGTCACCACCAAAAATTATTGAATAAGCGAATCAGTTTGTTTCGTTCCTTTCCTTTTTTTTCCCTTTTTTTTCCCCCCCTTTCTTTCCTTCTTTCTTGCTTGCTTTTTTTTCCTTCTTTCCTTTTCTATTACCATGTTTCGTTTCGTTTCTGCTGTATATTCTAGAATCTCGGCCAATGCCTGGACACGAACTCTCTCACTTCGTTCCTCGGGGATCTCTCAGCCTTTCGCTCGTTCCCTTTCGTCATTACGCCAGAAGAGCGGAAAGTCCTGAGTGGCTCCAGCTCTCCGATGGATTTGTAATGCAGCATCTCTCGGGGAATTCACATTTTCATTTCCTGTGCGGTGGTATGGAATCGAACGAGATGTTCCCGGTAGAGAGTACTGTCCTGTTGTATTCTGGGTAGGGAAGCTTCTGGACAGCGTCTAGCAAAATATAAATCTTTCCTCTGTCAGAATATTTGGGTGTGTGTGTGTGTGTGTGTGTGTGTGTGTGTGTGTGTGTGTGTGTGTGTGTGTGCGTGTGTGTGTGTGTGTGTGTGTGTGCGTGCGTGCCGGCGTGCGTGCGCGCGCGTTGTATATATATATATATATATATGTATATATGTATATGTGTATGTATATGTGTGTGTGTGTGTGTGTGTGTGTGTGTGTGTGTGTGTGTGTGTGTGTGTGTGGTGTGTGTGTGTGTGTGTGTGTGTGTGTGTAATGGGTGCATGCGTGCGTGCGTGTGCATGCGTGCGTGCGTGCGCATGTGTGTGTGTGCGCGCGGGTGTGTGTGTGTGTGTGTGTGTGTGTGTGTGTGTGTGTGTGTGGTGTGTGTGTGTGTGTGTGTGTGTGTGTGTGTGTGTGTGTGTGTGTGAGTGTGTGTGTGTGTGTGTGTGTGTGTGTGTGTGTGTGTGTGTGTGTGTGTGTGTGTGTGTGTGTGTGTGTTGTGTGTGTGTGTGTGTGTAATTGCCCGCGCGTGTGCGGGCTTGTGTGCGTGCGTGTGTGTGTATGTGTGTGTGTGTGTGTGTGTGTGTGTGTGTGTGTGTGTGTGTGTGTGTGTGTGTGTGTGTGTGTGTGTGTTGTGTGTGTGTGTGTGTGTGTGCTTGCACATGCGCTATAGTATATCAAATGCAGTGTCTGCATCTGTGTTTGTATTCAGAAGGAGCATCTTCGGTTCTTGTCATTCACACGACTGAATCACTATGATCTGTGTCGCAGAGAGAGAGAGAGAGAGAGAGGAGAGAGAGGAGAGAGAGAGAGAGAGAGAGAGAGAGAGAGAGAGAGAGAGTTTTCATTTCATCCTCTCCCTAAGATCCGTACATGGAACAAAAACCAGTCCAAAATAATGGAGCCCAGGAATCAGTCAGCTTGGCTTCTTATTTCCGTTATTCTTCCTCGTGTCTTTTCTGCCGAGACCTTGA
>JADBJO010000065.1:157226-169726 GCA_016801955.1 Conus betulinus
CTGTGAATCTTTTCCCCCCCTGTCTTCACCTTCCTCACTCTCCTGATTGTGTTGGCAAGGTCATTGGGTTTTGTTATATGGATATGCCAACGTAGTTTTCTTTCCTTAATTGATGTCAGAATGATATCCTGTGGCGTCATACGCTGCCTGATTGCTTGGCACACTTGTTCATTAATGGTATGATACAACGAAAATACAAATCAAACCCCTTTGAAATCTGTACATCTAAATATTAAAAAAGGAGAATAATCATCAACTTTAAGCAGTTTTCTTTTCGTTCGCACGAGAGAAAAAAAATTCCTGGAAATTTGAAAATGTTCACAGTTGGTTATTGATCGATGAAAATGTTCACAGATGGTTATTGATCAATGAAAATGTTCACAGATGGTTATTGATCGATGAAAATGTTCACAGATGGTTATTGATCGATGAAAATGTTCACAGATGGTTATTGATCGATGAAAATGTTCACAGATGGTTATTGATCAATGGCAATGTTCACAGATGGTTATTGATCGATGAAAATGTTCACAGATGGTTATTGATCAATGGCAATGTTCACAGATGGTTATTGATCGATGAAAATGTTCACAGATGGTTATTGATCAATTCACAGAGCGAAGGAGCGGGATCAGTAAGTGTCCTCTTTGACAGACATAAAGGTCCACTCGTTATGGACAGGGTCATTCTATTTTCACTTCAGAACTTGGGGCTGTTCGGATGGTGCTGTTGTACATTGTACACCTCGCCCTGAGTTTATTTCACGTTCTCTTGATTCAACATCTAGGACACAGAAGACTCGTTCAAAAGTACAGGTATCTTTTAAAGGAATAGAACGAGTCACACGGATGCATGCACGCATGCACAAGTGCACATCCATGCACGCACGCTCACTCTATCACCCCCCCCCCCCCCCCCCCATTCCCATACAAACATACACATAGATTTGTGGAAGCCATTTTGATCCATGAAACAAAGAGTGAAGCACACAATGGCACCAAAGCAGGTCAGCAAAGAAAAATGACCGTGTGCAGGAACTTGGGAAATTTGCCACCGAACAGCAAGCTCAGAAAGTTGCTGTACCCACACTATGACCTTTGGAGACACACTTGTAAACTCACACACGTTAAACAAAAATTAATATTTCGACTATCTCGGTGACCCATACTCTCGCAACCTCTTTTTCCCTCCCAGTCTATCGCCTATCACCTCTCCCATCCACTGACACCCCCACTCCCCCACCCCCACCCCCGTCTCCCACTTCCCTCCTCTGGTCCATTCTCCCATCTCTCCTTCCGTTTCGCTCATTCAAACAAACTGTCAGTCTCAACATTCTCCCATCTCTCTACCCGTTTCGCTCATTCAAAACAAAAGTCAGTCTCAACATTCTCTCGGATCGGAAAATGTACTTTATTCCACAAAGACAACCCTATCCAGACCTTCGCTGACAATTAATGTTTTCACAAGATCTGCCCACGCTGCACTGCTGTTGGTCTTGTCCCAGACAGAACTGTCAACTGTGAGTAGGCCAGCCGCCAGTCCAGGTCTGTTGACCATGGAAGCCTCCATGACCCCCCCCCCCCCCCCCTCCCCCTCCCCCCCCCTCCACCCCCCCCCCCCCCCCCTCCGAATTCAACAGCCCCTGGCTGGCACGGAATGAAAAGAAACAGACTAGCTGGAACTGATCCCGTTCTGCCGGAAAGCCCACAGGACTGGAGTAGGAGAGTTGTTGAGGCATCTTCAGTGTTGTGATTTGTAGCGCTCGACTAGTGTGTACGTGGGCTGAACCTACCGTTTTGCTAGTTGTGATGCAGAACGAGTGTTTTAAAAACCCAGATCATTTTACTATTGTAGAAGTATCTGGAAGTACTCTCTGTCTGTCTGTCTGTCTGTCTCTGTCTCTCTGTCTCTCTCTCTCTCTCTCTCTCTCTCTCTCTCTCTCTCTCTCTCTCTCTCTCTCTCTCTCCCTTGTGTACGAGGGCTGATACTATAGTCTTGCCAGCTGCAGTGCAGGGCAAGTGTTTTAAGACTATTTCATTTCATACTCGCATAAATGTCTGCAGGTTCTCTCTCTCTCTCTCTCTCTCTCTCTCTCTCTCTCTCTCTCTCTCTCTCTCTCTCTCTCTCTCTCTCTCTCTCTCTCTCTAACACACACACATACGCACACACGCGCGCTCGCTCACACACACACACACACACACACACACACACACACACACACACACACACACACACAACACACACACACACACACACATAAAAGTTTCAGCCACTTCTGTCAAAAGTGGGGTGGTTTTATGAGTTCTCTGATTGGGGTAGGTGCCAGACCGAATTAACAACTTTTCCCATCCAACTTCTGGCATGGCTAAGGCCTGACCCCTTCTCTCCCCTCTCCCCCCCCCCCCCCCCCACGTCAAGTTATTCCACAGTTATTCCAGAGCAGGCAACATCCAGTCATCACTTAGTTACAAGTGAGAGTTGTGAGCAAAGTTTGGGAAAGTCGTGGAGGGACTGCTCGCGTAGATCAGTCACAGAGTTCTCCATGATTTCATGGGCGACGGTCATGCCATTCAAGATGGTCGTTTTATCAGCACCAGTGCTCGTGCGCTGCTTACAGGGGAACCACTGACCTCCGCCCAGGACAGTCTCTACAACATGTTTTACATTAAATGTGCACAGTGGGAAAACAAAGGCCACGACACAGCCTTTGAAGCGGAACAAACGAAAGAATCTAGTCAGGCTTTCAAACTCAGGTGCAACAGGTTTTTTGCCCACCTATACCTAATTTTTTTTTTTTAAAGATGACGGATGCCATCAACGCTGACTCAACTTCAATACAGGCTTAATTACAAATTAATTGAGGTAGAGGTTTCTGGATCAGTGATCTCAAATCACAGCCTCAAACAACCGACCCTTCCGTCTCTTGTTCCTTTAGCAGCAAAAGGAGAATTCCGTGCCAAGCCATCTGCATCACAAGATCGCAGTTCCAGTTCCGTTCAGTCATGTCACATGACAGAAAATAAGTTTCAGCCACTTCACCGACTGGAAATGTTTGGATATTCTTCAAGAGGTTCCCTGTCATTTAGCACACGTTTCTCATTCCTAACCGCCTCGTTTTCTTTCTTTTAAATGACTATTTACATGGGCAGTTTGTCCTCTCTCTCTCTCTCTCTCTCTCTCTCTCTCTCTCTCTCTCTCTCTCTCTCTCTCTCTCTCTCTCTCTCTCTCTCTCTCTCTCTCTCTCTCACTCACACACACACACACACACACACACACACACACACACACACACATATATATATATATATGTGTGTGTGTGTGTGTGTGTGTGTGTGTGTGTGTGTGTGTGTGTGTGTGTGTATATGTACATGATGTGTACATGAACGTAACAAGCGTGCTGGCTCCATCAATTTAGTTTTTGATAAGAAGCAAACTAGGATCCAAGCGCATTCGTCGTTCTCTGGTCTTCAAACCTGTCTACATCTTCAGCTGTCTTGTTGCTGGGGATCCCCTAGTTTTCCATGCTCACTCGTCTTCGTGTCTTCCGTTTGTCTCTTTCTCTTTTTGTCACAGACTGAGCAAACTGCATTTGAAAACATCGTCAATGTTCTATAAAAGATAGGTAAACACACGGGGGCCCCAAACTGGCATGTGTTTCATATCTTAACATTTGACGGCACGGAGCTGTTTCCAAGAAGAATAGCTTCAGCTAAAGAGTACGGGGTGGAAAAAGAGAGAGAGGGCGGGTGAGTGAGGAAGGAGGTGAACTAAAGTGTCGCCGATCTGTTCTTTCCAAAATTCAATTCTGAAGTCAGCTTTAAAGATCTCAAACGTTCTAATCAGTTGCCAAAGAATGGCGTAACTTTTCTAAACGAAGTCGTCTGTCATATTTGACGGAAAGACCTTATCCGGCAAGTTTTAATCAAGGAAGCCCGTGAACTAACTTAATGACATTCAATGTAAGACGATCTGAAGTCCTGCTCTTTATCTTATAATCCTGGATCCATGGGGCCTTCGGTTAAAATAACGACAGATTAGATGGCCAGAACCGATCAATGTTCGCTGCAGGGGCCTTGCCCCATGACCGTCCAAACAGATCGATCGTTCCCGCAAGGATGGGCAGATTTCTGTTCTTGTAGTCGGAAATGGAAAGAAACGGAAATCAGGTCGCTCTTCTCCCTTGTCTATCACGTGTTTAAGACGTCTGCAGCGTACTCCAGGAAGAGACAGAGTAGCGTCCCTTGTTTATTTGTTTGGGGTGGGGGGAAAGGAGTAAAACTGAAGTGACACCGTTTTACGATTAGGCTGGCTAGAAGTAGGCGATCGTTGCACACCGCCCACACCATCCTTCAACTGTCTTTACCCCGATCTGCCTTAATATCCCCCTTCCTCTCCCACCCAGCCATCACCTCCCTCCTCCCAGCCCCTTCCCTTCCCACTGCTAACTGCCTCTTTCTTCTCAGGCCCCACCTTCTGCTGTTGTGAAGGTTCGTCCGCAGATCGATGCAGGCTATTTATTCTTCCCTTCATGGCCTCATTGCCTCGCGGCTTTAATCTAGGAAACTCCCTCTCCCCCCCCCCCCCCCCCCCCCCCCCCCCCCTTCCTTTGCGCACGCTGAACGATTGAACTGATGCGCCCGTGTGTGTGTGTGTGTGTGTGTGTGTGTGTGTGTGTGTGTGTGTGTGTGTGTGTGTGTGGGGGGGGGGGGGGGGGGGGGGGGGGGGTGCGTGCGTGCGTGCGTGCTGGCGGGCGTGTGTGTATGTGCGTGTGTGTGCGTGCGTGCGTGCGTGCGTGCGTGTGTGTGTGTGTGTGTGTGTGTGTGTGTGTGTGTGTGTGTGTGTGTGTGTGTGTGCGTGCGCGCGCGCGCGTTCGTGTATGTATGTATGTGTGTGTGTGTCTGTTGTGTGTGTGTGTGTGTGTGTGTGTGTGTGTGTGTGTGTGTGTGTGTGTGTGAGTGCGCGCGCGCGCGCGCGTGCGCGCGTGTAGGAATAGACTAATACAGATGCACATGAGACAAAGAGGATAACTAATGGAAGGGATACAGATCAAAATGGCCAAAAATTCAATCGATATTCTTTATTCTCTTCCTCACTGTACGCGAGGGAAAGATTGAGACGAAGAACAGGGGAGGTAGGGAGGTGGGGCGGAGTAGGGGTGAAGTTTGGGGTGGGGTAAGAGGGAGCGCGATATATGCAGTCGAAAAAGGAGGGAAAGAGAACACCCACAAGCACACAGTGATGTGCTGTGGTGACTGCAAACAGCATTATGAAGGATCAAACCACCACACACACACACACACACACACACACACACACACACACACACACACACACACACACACACACATACACCACACACACACACACACACACACACACACACACACACACACACACACACACACACACACATTCACACAATTTATTAAAAAAAAACAAACAAAAAAACGGATTACTCTCACTTCATGCTAGTTCTGTGCGTTTCCATTTGAAAGCCAGTATGGTAACCTTTTAAAAATCTTCACAGAAGGTTCTGTTTGTTGAAATTCGGAACGTTCTTGCATTTTTCATCGGACTAGAATTAAAGAAAAAAGAAAGGATAATATTGATACTAATGCCTCCATCTTCACTGCCGAACTTCAAGCTGCGCTTGTGATCCTAAATCATATTCACCTTTTCCGTAACAATATACTGCAAACATTAGTATGCGTGCATTCGAAATCATTGTTGGAAGCATTCAATTTCCTTCATAACACACACACACACACACACACACACACACACACACACACGAGCGCGCGCGCGAGCACGGATGGAAGAGCCGATTGATTGCCTGACTGTCCCAGCAAGACCTTTCTGGAAGAAACGGCCATTTTGCGTGCCTGTGTCTGTCTGTGTGTGGTGGTGGTGGTGGGGGGGGGGGGGGGGGGGGGGGGGGGGGGGGGGGGGGGGGGGGGTGGGGGGGGGGGGGGGGGGGACAGGAGAGGGGAAACAGGGAAGTGGGAGAGGCAGAGGATGTGGGAGTGTGTGTGTGTGTGTGTGTGTGTGTGTGTGTGTGTGTGTGTGTGTGTGTGTGTGTGTCTCTCTCTCTCTCTCTGATGGAAGGAAGAAGTATAAATACTTATTAAGGATGAAACAACAAGCTTTTAGAAAACAGAAATTAGAAATCCCTTCAAAAAACATTGTTTTTTTTTTGTTATGCGGCAACCAATGATGGAATCTCACACAGCAGTGTGTAATCCAGCCTGTGTCAACTGGTAGTGCGCACGGGGGTCTTGGTGACCTCGTTACCGCGCGGGATAAAAAGTGCAAAGTTGCGTTAACTGTGCCTGTTTTTTTGCATCAAGCTTGCTGGCGACACAAGATGTGTAAAATGAAAAATTCTTTTTTTCCCGTGCAAGAGCAGTCTCTCAGTGAGTTTTATGCCCCTTCTTTTGGCTGTTTAAGCGCGGGGTTGGTTACTGTCAGCCCTTTTCTCACCATGCCACCACGAAGAAAACTTAGCACCTTTGACAAAACCAGGGCGATTGCGTGGATACAAGATGGCATTGCAAAGGCTGAAGTGGCGCGACGACTTGGTGTGCATCATTCAGTTATTGTTAGACTGAATCAGCGCGTTTTAGGGCGACCAACAGCGTTTTGAAGAGAGGCCACGGTCAGGTCGGCCTAGGCAGACTACTCCCAGAGAAGATCGTTTTTCATCGAGAGGCAGGCCCTATTGCAGCGGGATACCACTTCCACCAGCATCCAAAGGCAGCTTCGTATGGCAAATAACACCATCCTCAGCCGTCAAGCCATACGAAACCGTCTTCACCACTTCGGCCCAGATCACGTCGCCCAGCTGTTCGACCACGACTGCTAGCAGCCCATAGGCTGGCTCGCCGAGCTTTCTGCCATCGTCATGTGAGATGGAACCAACAACAGTGGTCCCAGGTCCTCTTTTCAGATGAGTCGCGGTTTAGTCTTGAACACAATGACGGCCGACTAGAGTTTGGAGGCGTGTTGGTGAACGTTACATTGATGCAGCTGTTCGCCAGACCAGGGCCTTTGGGGGAGGATCTGTTATGGTATGGGGTGCCTTCAGCCTCCACCACAAGACACCACTCTACCATATTGATGGAAAAACCTCACAGGCATCCGCTATCGGGATGAAATCCTGGCGCCTTTCGTTGTTCCGACCATGCAACGGATAGGACCCATGGCAGTCTTCCAAGACGACAATGCTCGCCCACATAGGCCCGGGTGGCCGAAAACTTCATTGTGCAGGCCGGCATCAAGGATGATCTTCCCGGCGTATAGTCCCGACCTCAATCCCATCGAGCATATGTGGGATGAGTTGGGGAGACGTGTGAAGGAGAACCATCCACCTCCCAGAGACCGCCAGGATCTCTTCCAAATGCTGCAACTGGAATGGCAGAGAATCCCTCAGAGGGTCATCAGAACACTGGTCAACTCGATGAGGAGTCGCTGCGTGGAATGTCTCGCCAATGGCGGTGGCCACACCCACTATTGAAATGATTTTGTGAACTGAACAGATTTTGCGAACTTTGATTTCGACCCATCCTCTGTTTAATTGTCTGTAAATCAACAACCGTTCATTCGATCCCAATGAAATTCAATGTACGTTGGGAACAAGATAATGAATAAATCTGTTCCCAATTTCAAAATCGTGGCTTTTATATTTTGGAAATTATGCGGGTACATGTAATGACTCTGAAAACGTCGACAGTTACAGAGGAATTTCCCTCCTAGTATCATATCTAAATGTTATACTACAATACTGAATGCAAGACTGCATATGTGGCTTGACAACAACGACGTAACTTCAGAATGTAAAGCAGGATTTCGGAAACAGTATTCGACAGTGAATCAGATATTTACCTTATATGCCTCTGTTCAGAACTGATTGAGTGAAAGAAAAAAAAAAAGATAGGAAACTATGTGTCACTTTTGCAGACTTTGAAAAGGCCTTTGATTCTGTTCGACATGATAAACTTCAGCGATCGATTACACCACAGGGTGTGAAAGCTAAATTTCTGGCCTCATTTGAGCTACGTGTTATTCCTTGTTAACTTGTTTCCAAGCAAATCAAGAGCCGTCCGAAATGTTTGAAACTCCTGTTGGATTAGACAAGGATGTGTTCTAAGTCCTACGTTATTTTCAATTTTCATAAACCAGTTGGCAAACTATATGGAGGAAAAAGGTAAACACGGACTTAGATTACTTCCGGATATCATTGAATTATTTATATCGCTGTTTGCTGATGACGTCTCATTGCTATCTACTACATCAAGCGGCCTACAAAATCAGCTGAATGTATTAAAGACCTGTTGTGATATAACATGAAATTACTTGTAAATAATAACAAAACCAAAGTTATGGTATCTAAAAAGGGAGGATTCTTCTTCGGAAGCATGAGAAATGGTTTTTACGATGGTGACAGACTTGAAGTTGTGAATAAGCATTGCTATCTAGGGTTTAAACTTTACCACTATGATTAGCACAAAAGAGGGTACCCTGCATTTAACAACTAAGGGTAAAAAGGCAGGAATTCAGCTCAGCAGAATCTTAAACAAAAAAAAAAAAAGAAAAAAAAGAAAAAAAAAAAAAGGAAATGACGGATTGTGCTTTCTTCAAGGTCTTTGACACCAAAATTGAACCGGTCTTGCTGTATTACGCCCAGATATGGGGATTACACAAATCAGATCATTTGAAAAAAATATACATGTTGGCACGCAAAAGATGTCTGGGTGTTTCAGGCAAAACTCCAAACAAAATAGTATAGGAGATTTAGGTCGATACCTAATATATATAGTAATTCCTACGTTGCCTGTTCACGATTCAGGTTTAGACTTTCACAGATGAAGGCTGAAAGGTTAACTCATAAAGCATATTTGATGCTGCTGGAATTAGACAGATCTGGAAAACAATGCTGGGTCTCAAAGGGTAAGAGAAATCCTGTGATCAATTGGTTTTAACTTTGTTTGGTTACAACAAGGTGCTGGAGACGTAAACAACGTTTCTAAATGTGTTTAAACAGAGGCTTATTGATATGCTCACCTAAGAATGGGCTGGAACTAGTCGAGACCCCAGGAGATTAAAAAAGAAAGTTATAGAGATTTTAGATCTATTTTTGAAAAAGGAAAAATATCTTTTGATATGATTATGTACTGTTTCCGCGTTGCCATCACACGAAACAAGATTCAATTTGCTTCCATTGAATAACAACCTGCATCGCTGCAGTACAGTAGAAAAGATAAAGCGTGTCCTTTTTGCCGCGATCAGGTCGAGAACGAACAACGTTTTTTTTTTCTTTGTTTTAGTTCAATGCTCCTTTTATCAAGACCTTAGGATAAATTTCTCAAAGAATTGGACAGTTCTGGGTTTCATTTCCTTCTTAAGATGTTCAGTACTTCGCACAGATAAAACCAATCAAAGTACATTTTTCATGCACTAAACAGAAGGATAACTTCAATTCTTTAAATGGTAAAATTACTGCGGACAATCACCATCACTTTGGGTTTCCTTGAAATGTTTAAATTTGTTTGTATTGTATTTTCGTGTATTATCATGTACTTGGAAAATGTATTATCTTTTTAACTCATATTTTTGGAGATGATTATTATCATACTTTTTTTCTGTTCTGTTTGCAATAACATGTGTGTGTGTGTGTGTGTGTGTGTGTGGGGGGGGGGGGGGGGGAGTTACTAGTGTCTTCAAATGTTTGTATGTGTATGGCGTTTATGAGCGGGGCATCTCTCTCTCTCTCTCCTCTCTCTCTCTCTCTCTCTCTCTCTCTCTCTCTTTCTCTCTCACCACACACACACACACACCACACACACACACACAGAGAGAGAGAGAGAGAGAGAGAGAGAGAGAGAGGAGAGAGAGAGAGAGAGAGAGAGAGAGAGGAGAAAGCGACAGAGACAGAAACATGGACAGAGAGAAACGGGTACACAGACACAGACACATGTAGGCAAGCATGTATCCATGCACGTACGCACGCAAGTTCGCATACATGCAAGCATGCACTCTTAAACAAACGCAAACACGGAAGCACGCGCGCGCGCGCGCGCGCACACACACACACACACACACACACACCACACACACACACACACACACACACACACACACACTCTCACTCACTCACTCTCAGAGAGAGAGAGAGAGACAGAGACAGAGAGAGAGAGAGAGAGAGACATTTGCCACACGCTTCAGGTAATCACTATGTGACAGGAGGAAGTTTGAGGAAGAGGAGAGAAGGGGGTCGGGGGAGTAGGGGGGGGGGGGGGGGGGTAGGGGGTGGTATGTGCAGAATACAGAAAATAAGACAGGGTCATCTGTATTCCCTGGAGTTTGTCGCAGATGTCATGTTTGTGGCTTCCCTTCAACCCCTGAGAACCCGGTGTCCTCTCTCTACCCCTACCCCCCCCCCCCCTCTCTCTCTCTCTCTCTCTCTCTCTCTCCCGTTTCCTGGTTATCACTCTTCCCTGTGAAGATGTTCTCGCGTGATGATAGCTTTCCCTCCCGACTCCCTTCGCCCGTCCTCCTCCGCGTACCCCCCCCCCCCCCCCCTCCCTTCTCTCTGGTCATTGTCGTCCTTTTTGCTTGGTTGTGTCAGTTCCTGCATTTCAGTATGGTTGTCGTTTACATCTAAAGGACGGAGCTGTCCACGTTCACACCCCTGTTACTCTCCAATATTACCGCGCTGGTAATGAGTAGAAGATAGAGAAGAATTCACGCCACCGTAACCTCCGAAGTGTTCAGTAAATTATGAAAAATACTGATTACCCCTAATTGAAACCCGGTGTATTATCAGATCCCTGATCAACTGCAAAGAAAAACCTTGAAAAATAAATTTCATGCACGAAAACATCTGCCACTGACAGCGAAATTAAGGGGCGAAAATATACGTCAAAGGCCTCAGTGTGTATTGACAGGAACTAAGGGGAGATAAAAAAGGAGACGGGCAACCCGTCAGCAAGATTGTCGGAACAAAACAGTACCATCATGCCCGTACTCTTTTTACGCCCAGTTGGAGGGAAGGGATTTACATAAGCGCTTACCAATCAAGAGCAAGTTAACGTCTTTCCGAGCGGTACAAAATAGGAAAGACGTCCCTTTGACCAGTATTCAGTAACGACATTTCTCCTGTTTTATACTGAAAAAGAAGTTGAAGAAACTCTAGAGAGAGAGCTTGACAGCAGACGGTGTGTGTGGAGAAGAACCACCATCAGACAGGTGTTTCAGCGGTGGAATTGCTGGCACTCCAGGCAGCATTCTGTAATGACTCCTAGATGTCCTTCTGCTGTCAGATTTTTTTTTCCTCTACCGTGCCTGGATTCGAACCTGCACTTTCTGGGTGCGTTGCCTCTTCAGACGGATGTCTTACGCACACCGCTGTCGGACACTTAAGTTGAGAAACTTAACCCTTGTGAAGTTTACTTTCGTTCTTCCTCGACCAGATCCAGCTGAAACTCTTTTCATCTGCCTCTGCCATTGCCTTCAGGGTTCTGATCCTCTTCCTATCAGAAATCGAGATCTGTTTCATGAGATCACATGGTGATAAAGCGTACAACCCTGTCCCCTACATCCACCTGGCTTGGAAGCCAGATTCACCGAGCCGCTGGCTACACTGACAGAAATCTCAGTCTTGTAGATGTGAGCTTGCTCCATTCTGCTGTCACACGGCATGGCGCACATCGATTAATCAATAGAAATAAACCCAATCAGACACTGGGTTGTCTCAGCTTTCTCTTTTCTCTTTCTTTTGCATCCCTATCTCTTCAGTGTACATACTGCATTTATTTACTCCGTAGGCTACAGCGATCTGCTGAATAGAATCTTCCCCAGCGACAGGAAGTAGGCTCGGTGTTGCTTTAGCCGTGGAACATTGTCCGAGGAAATCAAAACTACAAGGTCACTCGTAGACCTCCGCCAAGACCGAACGAAATCCCGGATTCGTCATTTGGTCAGGATCTGCACACCAATTTGATGGGTTCTATCTTTGGGCAATATTCCATCCTTCTGCCATGTTTTTGTTAAAATCGGGTTGTATAGTTTGAACTGTCTTGTTGAGAGACAAACCACAAACGCGGGTTAACACAAAGTCTTTGGCGGAAAATGGGCGCTGGGGTGGGAACGATGGTGTGGAGACTGGGACGCTGATTTTCTGCCAAGGTCGAAAATTCCTCTTGACGTCAAGAATCAAACTCTGTTCAAATCCATCCTACATTTTTTTATACCTGAAATCATCGTACATTTCAAATACTCGATTCCATACAGTATTCACTGACACCCGAATCCATCATCATATTTCTTCAGACTCGGATCATCTTATAGTTCTTGATACCAAATCCATCCTGTATTTCTCGATACATGTCCAAAACGACCACAGATACATCGAAACTGTTTCTACCTAACTATATCCTTATAGTACACGCTTTGCTTTGCAGATAGTCGCAGGTTTCTAAATCGACTTTTTACCGTGCAGGGAC
>JADBJO010000065.1:174726-177226 GCA_016801955.1 Conus betulinus
CGGGCAGTGCCCGTTACATGTGCGATGTCTTTGGGCACTCGGTACCTACCTTCCTTACGTTCAAACTGCTTGGCATCAAACTGGCAGATTGGACGCAAAGAGTCATCTGAATTTCCCTTTCACAAGGTTGTGTTCAAAGCAGCAGCTCAAGTGCAGATCTGAGGATAAAGCTGATTCTAGGAATAGCCATGTGCAACATTTCATTTCAGCTGAGAATTCTTTGAAATGTGTTTTTTCCCATGTCGTCCACTGCTCCTGTTGGTCTTGCTTGGCTTCTTTTTCTGGTACCTTGGTACCCTCTTCTTTCTGGGTACCTTTGGCACCCTCTTCTTTCTGGGTACCTTTGGCACCCTCTTCTTTCTGGGTACCTTTGGCATCCTCTTCTTTCGTCGTCAACTCCTGTGTTACGATGTCTCTCTTTGTTTCACCCTTGGCCTTCAATCATCCTGTCATTTCTGTTCATTCCTGTCCCTGCCAGCTGGTTTGTGTGTGCCATGTTATTTTCCATGTTTCCCCAGACCTTGAGGCTTTATCTCGCCAAGTCCACTGTCTCCCGAACTTTCAATTACCTGCCAGTCTGTGTGGCTTGGGCTGGAGTGATCCCACGACCTTGTCTCCCGAGTTCTGGGGCAAATGTCAGATGTTTGACTTGTCTCACGTAGTGCCCCTCGGCGATAGATTTCAGGCGTTGCTTCAGCTTTGCGATGACGACAGCAGTGCGCAACGTTCGTGAGACCTGGAGTTACACAAAGCCATTTATCCGCTTACCTGTTGATTTTGACCTCCATTGAATCCGCTGCTGCGCTGAGGTGATGCTGATATTGTATACCAACGTAAGCCAGAAGAATTTGAAATCAGCATCAACTGCAGGCATAGCGCATCAGACTTTATGTCTGCCAGGGAGGTCACATTAGTTTATCTTACTGCTAGCTTTCTTCGGTCATTTGCTTCAGTTCGTTTCTCCTCTTTGTATCATACCACCTTCCGAGGCTCTTGACTGGTTCGTCTGTCATTGATGGAATGGGTTGGCTGGCTACCGCGAATGTAACTGTTTCAGTTACTTTTGTTTTCCATGGTGAGATAATCGTGATTGTCTTAGTTTGAAATTCATCTTGGACAGGAGGGGGGCATTTAACTTCCACTCTCGTGGTCCGATGAATCTGCATTGTTCATTGATGCCTTCAAGATACCCTCCACTGCAAACACAAACAATAGTGGAGAAAGTGCACATTCCAGAGTAACTCCAACTTCCAGACTGTCTGTTGAATATTCCTATAGGGAGAACCTCACTTAGATGCTATGAACGTAATTCTTCAGCATTTATCGGACTTCATTGGGACATAGTACATCTCCAGTGCCAATGAACTCATCTTGTGTTGCACTGATCTTTACGCATTTGCCAGATCGAGTCACACTACGTCGAGGTCCCCTTTTCTCTGCCTCAGTTCTGTAGGTTTCTGCTCAAGTCATTGCGAACAGCCGGACACAGCCGGAATTCCTTCTTTCTAGATTGACACAGCCGGAATTCCTTCTTTCTAGACTGACACATACATGTTCCAGTTTCCATGCCATGAAAGCGAAGATTTCTCCCTCAGCATTCAGAAATTAAATTGGTCTGAACTGTTCGATGCAACACAAGTTCTGTTCTTCTGTAATGTACACTCGATCAGCTATCATTGTTTTGATCGCTGATCTCTCGAGTTCCTCCGTACTGATCTTATCAGCTGGTGGAGCTACTCATTGTCATTGGAACATTTCTTATACAGCAGATAGGGTTTGGGGTCCAAGTTACTGACTTTTTTGGTTCCCGGGTCGTTCTTACACACTTTCGTGACTTCATCCAGTGGTAGGGGTTTGCCAATGAACATTGTGATAGGGGTTTGCCAATGAACATTGTGATAGATAGGGGGTTTAGGGGCCAATGAACATTGTTGTGATAGATAGGGGTTTGCCAATGAACCTTTTTCGTGGCTCTCCAGGCCACACCAAGCCCTGGATTTCAAATAGTTGTTTGACCTGAGGATTGGAGTATGCTTTCCAGAAAGCCTGTTTGAAAGTGTTTTTATTCCACTGCAACTGTTCCAGATTTGGACTGCTCGAATGTACGGGTTTCCTGGCGAAATGGAAAGGATCTTTGGAAAAGCACATGTGAAGTTTGTGTTTGTATGTTTGTTTCTTTGTTTGTGTGTTTTTGTTTTAGTTTCCTTTTCTCTCCACGCTGATTCTGATTTGAGCATGACACTGCATTTTTACTTTTGGGCCTTCCCTGAACTTCTCTAGTCCTTGTTTCTCAAGTTGCCCGGGGGGGGGGGGGGGGGGGGGGGGGGGGGGTGTCTCTTTAAATTGAGATGAATTGCGTAACTTACCTAGCTAATAAAGATATTCGTTGTCTGGAATGTATGAATGTATGTTACCCTTGCAAGAGCTTTTCAAAAGGTCAAAACAGCTGTTTCGCCACGCGACATGTGTTGCTATTTATATGGCGAAAACCAGCTTAAAG
>JADBJO010000065.1:182226-217226 GCA_016801955.1 Conus betulinus
AGAGAGAGAGAGCACTGTTAGTTTACTGTAATCAAGCAGTGATTTAATGAATCACACACACACACACACACACACACACACACACACACACACACACAACACACAAACACACACGCACGCACGCACGCACGCACATGCACACACACACACACACACACACACACACACACACATACACACATACGCGCGCGCACATACACACACACACGTGCGCGCGCGCGAACGCACGCACAGCAGAGAGAGAGAGAGAGAGAGGGGGGGGGGGGGGGAGGGAGGGAGGGGGGGGGGAGGGAATGGAGTTCAGAAGTACAAAGGCAAATACAAATGATGATAAAAGTTTAGGCTACGTGGCATCATCGGAAACACGGAATTAAAATCGTCGATGTTTTCTGGTTGTTTTCAGCCAGCATGTTTCTACCTTTGTGACGCATTGTTGCACTAGAACGGAGAGTGTATCCCATAGAGTTGCTCAGGATGATTAGTCCCATTAGTATGTGATAAACAGATTGGTTCTTCACCACGGGCTTTAACTCCAGTCAATCGCTTATAGCTCGGGAAGAATCTACAAAGCCATCTGGGACAAATCTTGTATAACACCACCCGAGATCGCCGGTGGCTGTTCACAGAGACACGTCATCGGGAAAGAGAGTTTTGAAAGGAGTGGTGGGAACGCACCATTGACCCCCCCCCCCCCCCCCCCCCCCCCCCCCCCATCTCGACAACCCATTCCCTTTACCCTGACAGCCGCATTCCACTGAGTCCTCTCTCTCTCTCTCTCTCTCTCTCTCTCTCTCTCTCTCTACCAGAGGTGGGCACAATGCTTTATTTCATCGACGAGCTGGCGTTGTTGTCGTGGTGCACCGTCAGTCATATGGCACGATGTTGATCACCGTGTATAAGAATATTAGTACCTTTCCGAAGCCGATAACAGAACAGGTAGGTGCTTGTTACCTTGGAGGGCAATGGGGTAACCTGTTATCCGGAGGGTCACAACTATTCCCTCTATTAAGACAATAACTGTTTTTCCCGTGGTCCCGAAGAATCACAAATGTTTTTTCTCCATTTTTTTTCCCGAGGAAAATAGTTGTCCCCCGGTGTTACCCCTAAGGATCATAATAGTGTTTCTTGTTGCATTGGGGGAAAACATTAACCATCTTTAAGGAAAACCAGTGAAACTAGGTAAACATTTATAAATCCCAGGAGATTAGCTGTCTTGTTTCGCCGCTTTCCTGATGGCCGGCGGTCCGTGTGCACTTACCCATGGTGGCAGTGGGCACGCGCTCGTCATGGCAAACAACGAAAACAACCGTTATCCCTTTTAACGACATTCTCTCCTCACAATATTAACTGTTTTCCACAGATACAGCATTGATCATCCCAAGAAAAATATGGAAATAGTTACGATCCTCAGTGAAAAATTTTGTCATTCAAAAAAAAAAAAAAAAAAAAAAAAAAAAAGGGTTGCCATGCCTTGAAAAATTACCGTGACCCTCAGAATATCAATTGTTTCCACGTTTTCGCCATTTTCCCTGAAGATCGTGGCAGTTTTCCTGAGAAAAACAGCAGCTATTGTCGACTTCAGGCACTGGCAAGCACAGGTGTCTCAATGTGTCCCCACACCAGCATGCTTATTGTTTTAGGACTGTTTCATGTTATGCACGGTACTCTTTTGGGGGGAGAGGTTCTCTTAAATGTGTTTATAAAGTAAAAGCATCCTGGGACTGGAAAAGAAGCACACACATGAAAACTGCAGTCGCGCCATGTAAATTGTGTGTAATTTTTTTTAAGTAAACACTACACAGAGTACTACCCTCTGTAGTATTAATTGCAAGCAAACCAGCATTGATAGATTTGGGGAAGTAAAACCTCTTTGTCGTTATGAACTAAAAATTAAAAAAAAAAAAAAAGTCGTCAGATAACGTGCAATACTTGAACAACGTCACCGTCATTCAAGCGACACTGCAAGAAATCTGTCTCTTTTTTTTCATCTCATTCCCACCTAAAAACAAAAGACAATAAGAGAATGTCTCTGCGTTAAGAGTCCTCATGTGTGGAACAATATGTTCGTGTCAGCATGGAAACATAGCACCTCTACATCATGGGGGTGACCATTTCCCTGTCGTATTCAGTTTACAGAAACTATCCAAACAAACGAAAGAAAAGGACCCTTTTCAGTATAACAGCAATGAAAGGACTATCACAGGAAAGTTGAGAAGCAAGAGATGCAAAAGAAGCAAGACTAAAAAACAAACAAATCGTTTAACTCCTTTGGTGGGATATACGACACAGAAACAGCCTGGAAGGAGAAACGTTAGGCTGCAAGAATCTGGCAGAGAGAGAAAAGAAACCCTTGCCGTGTGATCCACTTATTGAATCAGACATGAATGGAAAAAAAAGAAGAAAAAGAAAAAATGAACAATTCGAAAGAGTAGCTGAAGGAACAAAAGAAACCAACAATTTTGTCTGTCATTTGAATATGACATAATACTCTCTTCAATTCTGGCTTTTTTTTAATAATCATACGGAAGAAGAACACAGAACAAATGCCACCCCAGGTATCTTAGATGTTGATGGGACACAAAACTCAAGACAAATGTAGAGAAAGGGTCGACTCTACTTAAAAACATTTGGAGGAAAAGAAGAAATATTTGACAAAATTAAATCAAACACGTAGCTCAGACTGGCATTGATGATGAAATTACAGCACCTGAACTGGATGACGCAAGAGCCAGATGCCCTACGGAGAGTGCACCAGGTCCAGACACACGCACATATACACGCATATTCACGCGCGCAAACGCTCGCACTTACGCATGTACACATACCCACACACGTGCGCACATACACGCGCGCGCGCACTCACACACACACACACACACACACACACACACACACACGCATATGCACATGATTCGACGCTCACACACACACACACACACACACACACACACACACACACACATACACATATATGTACACATTCATATGTATATACGTGCACGCAGGAGCATGCTCACACAAGGCCACAAATCACACACACACACACACACACACACACACACACACACACACACACACATTCTTCACACACACACACACACACCTCTCTCTCTCTCTCTCTCTCTCTCTCTCTCTCTCTCTCTCTCTCTCACACACACACACACACACACACACACACACACACACACACACACACACACACACACACGGGCGCGTACGTACACGCAAGAGCGTGTGCGCATACACACACACACGCACACACATCGTACACACACGCACATGTGCTCGAGCACCACATACACTGACACATACACTGGCCCGTGCACACACACACACACACACACACACACACACACACACACACACACACACACACACACACAATGATAACAATGGCACAAACCAAAGTCTGACCAACGCGCTGGGCTAATGCGTAGGTCAGACATCTGCTAAAGTCGTTTCCATAAGACCGTACGTCTTCTTAAATTCTGTCATCTTAGTCATTAATTCATTTATCCATCATTTTTATAAATCATGCGCAGTATGGTCTCAAAACTTAGCGGGTGTGGTTTTAGCCTAGATGGACTAATCCGCATGCTGTGACACCTCCTTGGGGAAATGAAACACAGTTAGCTAGCCTATCTTCGTGTGAGCGCCGTTTAACCACGTATGGAAATCGACAAATTTCCATCGGCTCAGATTTCCATTGTGTGAGTTAATGAATTGGACCCTTGTGTTTGGTCCACAGCCATGTTGTGTTCCCTTACCAAGAATGTGGCCAAGCAGCTTACTCCGTGCTAGATGACGGCAGGTGTTCAAAGACACGACAAAGAGACTGAAGCGAACAATATCAAGACTGAACTCTTGACTTTATTGATACCCAACCATGGTTGTCTTTTCCACTGCGTCTGTTAAGTTTTCTCCCCACAGAAGGGTGTGACTCATTCCTTCATCTGATTAAAGGCCTCTCCTTTCTATACATTGTACATACCAGAATGTGCCAATTCACTAAGTTTCTAGTTCAAATCATCAATCAATACAATCTGTGTACATTAAGTTAATATTGGCAAGGGTTGTTTGAATCTTGCTTTAAAACATTCAGTAGATTTGTTTTATTTTATTAAAGTTTGATCCAGCTGATCCTGGTGAGTCGACTATTATTTTACTGCAACATTTGGCCAGACTAGGGTAAAACGCCCAGGATATGCGGGGTAAAAAGCCCGTCGGGGCATGGGACAAAGAGTCTATTGACAAAGTTATATTCGAATCGTCATAACACATTAGTGCGCATTTTGGACGAAAAGCAGTTTGAATCACATAACAGTACAGAATGAAATCTTGGGCCTTCTTTCGCTTTGGTAGAGTTCAGCTGAAGTATGCAGTTACCATAATTCACAGTTGAGACCACTTTTGTCTGTTTTGAGAAATACGGGTCACATGAATCTTCGTTCGGCATTAAAAACATCTGACCAGAAGTAGTTTAGCCTAGCACATATTTAAGATTCTCATTTTTAGTGTGCGCAAACGACCCATCAGGTTTTATGACATTGCCAATATCTTCTACAGATATAATTTTCTAAAAAAAAAACAACAAAAAAAAACAAAAAACAAAAAAAAAAAACATGCGCCGAAACGTGATGGGGTCATTTCGATTTTTTGTTTTGTTTTTGTTTTTAACGTATTCCTGCAAGTTTGCTTTCTTTCTGAATCCCTGGTCGGCTGTGCCATAGCTCCTTGCCTCCACTGGGATATATATGAAAAGGTAACATTACCCTGCAACACACACACACACACACACACACACACACACACATGTGATGCACGCATACATACTCGAACCCTTCCTTTCGATTGGGTGGGAGATGTTGTGTTCACCTGTTGATTCTGAAAGAGTAAACGTTATCTCCCATGAGGAAGAGGCGAACTGGTCATGTGACCTATATCCGGGTACTTGTTGGTAAGGCAAGAGACAAACTGGAAGTCAGACCAACATTTTTAGTCCGCTCGTCGACATAAACAGGGTCCGTTCCCTAGCTGAACAGTTTCGGTAAGTCTAGGTTTGAATTTGGCTCTTTTGTGACTGATATGTGAAGCTCGGTTGACTTTTTCTTTGTTTTATAATGAAGGGATCCTACAAAGCGAGATAGTACTCACAGTTTTGATAAATCCGTGTCCCATTCAGTTCTCATGTTTTCTAGAAACATTGCATCGACATTGAGAAAACCGACCGACTAGTCTCACTGTCTGATGAGTTGGTCAGCTGGTGGTCTGCCGGTGTCACATGTCGACTAGTAAATGTTGGTTCTTTGTTTGCTGGGCCCATCCGGACAAAACGGATTTACGATATATGAGTCTGAAGTTCGGTTAGAATCTGAGTTTAATCACAAAAATTGCTCGATCTTGTATATATATTGAAAAGTAATGATGTTAGTTATTATGATATAGAAGCCACAGTCCGTTTACTTCAGGCGAAAATCATCAGCTAGAGAGTTCACCTATGAAATAAACTTTTGCTAAAACAGATTTGACAAGTTCTTTGCACACCGATTTTTTTTTTTAAAACAACGGAAGTATTAATCTTTTGTACTCATTGCCAACCTCAATTCCTGCAGCAGGGAACACACACTCAAGAGTTGGACAAACAAGACATCGGGAAGGATTTGTTCCAAACTTATAATGTTGTTATATAGTCTGTATTACTATATTTAGAGATCAGCCACTTTAGTGTATATATATATGCTGTTCACCTTCAATAATATGAATAAAAAAAAAGTTATCATTAGAACAGGAGAAACCCTGTCTTAAGCCTCATCCAGAACATCAGTTTTGATATAATTTGATGTGGGTGTCCCAAAATGTTGGCCCACTCATTGACTCACTCGTTGAACATTTTTGTCATGAGATATGGTTTAACTGAGTAAAACTAAAAGAAAAAAAAGAAATTAAAATCAACCTCTGTTAATGTGAATTTTGTTTCCAGTAAATAGAATTAAAAGTTAGGGTCAAAATAACCAAATGATGGATAATGTGATGTGAAACCTGATAACTTGGAAGTCTGGAGTCAGATATACAGAACTGCCAAGTGCTTTGCTTTGAGCGTAGCATGTTACTATTTTGTTGACAAGGCTGTACTGCTACAGTTCATGATGAAATGCAATGCCAAAAAACAAAATTTTAGTAAAAAATTTTTTTTATGGACTTAACTGTGGCTTAAACAGAGACTCTTAATGTTGTACATTTTTAGCTGTAGACTTGTTTTGTCCAAAACAAAAAACGAAAGAAAGAACTGCTAGAAGGAACATAATAGAGATGAAGGAGATCAGAAAGGTAGGAAGGAGCTAAGCCATTCAAAGATTGAAAGCAGAGTAGGGACAGTTTGTAATTGATTTTTTTTTCGACCATGAAGAGAAAGAAGTAAAGGAGTGATTTGAGATCTGGGTTGTCTAAGAATCATACTATAACAGGTCCCCACCTGAAGCCGTTTACAGTGTGCATCCTCTTCCCTTCCAGGACTGTCAAGTGTCATGCTGCTTTGCAGCATCAAGATTTTTTCATTTCTCTGCCGCTGTCTCCACCATTCCAAGCAGGTTTGCCCCATATCGATGTGACACCATCCCAAAGCGGTGGCAGGACATTATTCCCCCAGTGCTACGGGAAGGACCCCCCCATATCTGAAACATCCTGCCCCTTTAAGTTTCATCCTAAATCAGCGACTTGCATTGATGTTTGACTAATCATTCTTTTGATCAAAGTACCTTCAATGAAGATATTATTGGTACTAAGATTGCAAAGAACCAACAGCATTGTGCTTCTCACAGCACTAGTTTAATTATACATTTGTCAGACATTATTTAGAAAAGTTTCCTTTAAAGTGACTCATTTGATGTTGATTTTTTTTTCCTGATAATAATTGCCAAGGAAAATATCCTCGTCTATGCCATTATTGACTAGCGCCGTAGTGGTGCTAATAAAAGTACTATACCGTTCCCATGCATCTTTCCATGTAGTGTTTAACTGATTTCCTTTCTTTCTTTCTTTTTATTATGATTTGCTCAGATCATGTCGGACTCGAAGGAAGAGAAGGGAGAAGATGAGAGAGTTTTCGGTGGATGTGAGGGACCGGAGGCCATGTATGTGAAGCTTATCTCCTCTGATGGTCATGAGTTCATAGTTAAACGAGACCATGCTCTGACATCTGGCACTATAAAGGCTATGCTGAGTGGACCTGGTAAGATTCGTGTGTGTATGTGAATATGTGATTGTTGTGAATTCACCTGTAGAGAGATCCAGGTTTTTCCTTTTTGTTGATTATTTTACATGACCCTCTACATTTACTTTGATTGAAAGAAAACTTTGATAAAATTTGGTCAGATTTTATACCAGTTGCTTTTATGTTCTGCATGTGTGTGAATGAAAAACCATTATTGCCAGATAATTTTCTTGATTTAAATGGCAAAAATGCAATGATGGGACAGATCGGGTACTGTGGATGAAGAGAGAAATCAGACCAGAGCAGTCGAGCATAAAAAAAAAAAAAAGCCTTTATAACCTATATGACCTGTATAATCTGAATGTGTCTGGGTTCTTATTTCCAGTTATGGGCTGTTCATTGTAAAGAATTGACATGGCGTATTATTTGACATTCACACTTGTGCATGCACGCACACACACACGCAAGCAAGCCCAGAGCACACGACACACACACACACACACACACACACACACACACACACACACACACACACACTTTTCTTTTTCTTTTTTGTATTGCTTGTATGGTGTTAGTACTTTTAGATTTTTTTTTTTTTTTTTTTTTTTTTTTTTTGCTGTGCTGTGGGAAGTTGATTTCTTGAGATAGAACAAATATGTGTAATTCAGAACTGCCAACACTACTCTTTCAACGTAGCATGCTGTGATTTGTTCATAAGGCAACAGTGCTGCATTTCATGGCAGAATGCTTTGCTGAAGGGAGAGCTTTAGGCTGCAGACTTGTTTTGTCGAAGTATTGCCAGGTTCAGTAAGGAGAAAAAGGGAAAGCAAGAGAAAAATCGCTGAAGAAGATTGCAAATTTGCTTATAAGTTGTTTATGTTGTCTGCCATTTTATTTCATATATATTTTTTTTTTTTTTTAGGTCGTCAAAATTATGTAACTGAAGAGATTTCTGTGTTCTTAGTCTGCCGTCTTTTGTGTGCAAAGCAATGTGTGATTGAAAGTGCTGTCAAGTCTGACATGACAATGCATATGAGTGCTGTGCTATTTGGAATGTAAACTAAAATGTCAAAATGTACACTTGATGCTTTCAAGGTCTTGGCAGCTCTGGCTCTGAAAAAGAAGAGTTGTGCAGAGTTTTTACAGGAAATGCTAGGGTTATGCTGTAAGTTATGGAAGATTTTCATTCTGGTTTATGTTGGGGTTCAAGTTGTCAAAAATTTACAGGAAATCTTGGAACAGAACTGTAATTTGTGTGTCTCTGGATTGGGTGACATTTGTGTATTTTCAGAAAAAGCAAAATTTTCTTTGGATACATTCTGGTTGTTAGTGATGTTGGTAAAAGCAAGAAGCAGTTTTGTTATTTATTTTTTGGTTGAGTGATTGCAAATGAAGTTGACATCCAGAAAAGAGATAGTGGCTTTTTGCATCTAAATAATCTTTAATGCAAATCTTAAAAAGACACTGTTGTGATTATCAGCATCTGTTTAGCCAGTAGGAAAGAACTCGATGTAGAGCTTGAAGGCAGGTCTTTGGAGGTGAAACCCTACTCTGACAGGTGTTTTAGCAAAATCTTACAAACACATGGTTGCAGTTACCAGAAGCTCTTCAGCTGGTAAGTCACAAGGAAAACAAAAAGGTGTCTACCTGTCAACCCAAGGGTCTGTTAAATTAACAAGAAAGAGAAAGAGAGAGAGGAAACAGTACTTTAACTCATTGACAAAAAAAAAAAAAAAAAAAAAAAAAAAAAAGAAAAAATGTTGATATATCTTTAAATGGCTCTGTGGAAGTATCTGAAAAATAACTGGAATGTGAATGGATGGAAGAATGTGCGACAATTGATGGGCATACCCTACCAGCTGGATGCACTGACAATAATAAAACATGATTTTCCATAGACTTGCATGTTGCCAGACAAATAGCTTACAGCAAATTCTATGAAAAATCTTCTCATCCCACCTGATCTGATTTTTTAGTTTCTGAAAGAGATGAACAATTTCGTTTTTAAGGTTTTACAGAAGAAATATTTTATCCAAATAATGATCCCAGCTTGCTTTTAGAAAATTTGAGTGAACGAGTTGTGTGTGTGTGTTTGTGTGCTTTTCTTTTGAAATTGGGAATTGATTTCAACAAGGTGACAAGCCTGATGTGGCCTTATGCAGTCAGCTGGGCTGTGTGTAAGCAACATTGAATTCATGTACCAGAAGATCAGCTTCACCATGGCTTGGTGTTGTTGAGTGCCATGTGGTCGAATGTTGAAGGATATGATGTTCCAGCATGGAAAAAAGATGTGCACTTAAGTGAGCAGTCTAACTGTACATGTATACACAAAAGCATGTGCTGCAGTCACCAGCAGTGGGGGGGGGGGGGGGGGGGGGGGGGGGGGGGGGTGTTGGAGGGGGGCACCACTACATTTTATACTAGTACATGTATTGGAGAGAGAAAATATCTTGACCTAAAAGCAGATACATTGTTTATGTTTAAATTTTGAGCTGTCATTTTGTGACAATTTGTGTGCTCATATGTGCACATGTATTAACAGTGGGTGAAAAACAATGTTTTCACAATTTTTTTTTTTTTTAATTGGTTATGGTGAACGTGCTTTATGTAGTGACAGAGTATTCATAAGTAGTAAGTAATACAGAAGACATCATTAGGTTTTGTCTTTTGTTGTTGGTGGTGATGTTTTGATATTTTTTTCTTAAAAGGGAAAGATGAAAAGCAAGTAAGTCAGAGTTACATGTAAACCTGCAAGTTGCCTCAAAATAGTCTCTGATCATTATGTTATTTCATGACAATTACTAGGATTATTCAGGTGATCACAGTTTATTTTCAACTTCAGGGTTGATTGGGTGGCCGCAGATTGGTTTCAGGATAGGGGACTCATCCCAGCTTGCACCCTCATTAGTTAGTTTACTATGTATTTGTGGTAAATGACATTTAATCGAAATATTAACATAACTGGAGAGAAAAGTTGATCGACTTATTTGTGATTGTGATGCAGTATGTTGACTTATCAAATCGGTAATAATCTATAGGGGAAAAAAAATCTGTCCTCCAGGCCAGTTCTCGGAGAATGAAACAAATGAGATCAACTTCCGGGAAATACCGTAAAGTACTTCTTTAATTCCTGTATGCAATTTAGATCGGAGATTTAGGGGTTGATCTGAAGTGTGTGTGTGTGTGTGTGTGTGTGTGTGTGTGTTTTTGTGGTTTTTAAGAGAAAAAGCATCACTGGTCTGTGCTTGTTGGTAGTACAGTCATAAACATAATAGTTGAATGGATTAGCCAATATTTTGTTAAAAAATAATGGATTCCTTGATCCCAGGAGCATTGTTTGGCAGACTCTTTAACTTTGAAAATTGCAAAGTACAATGCACAGTAATTGTTTTCTTTCAGAAGAAGAGAGAAGACCAAAAGGAAAAAAAAGATGAACTGAAATTAATAAATACTGGAGCTCCGCAGTCTGGTATACAGACCAACTTGTTCAGTTGTTGAGCTAGTTCCTGTCTGGCTCAGCAGTTGGCCATTCCAAACCAAGATTTCCTATTGTACCCACGAAGGTGTCAAAACCATTTGCCCAAAGTGGGGTGTTATATGTGGTAAACTTTCCTACTCCGAGTGCTAACTATAAATGTTCTAGATTTCTGTGGGAATAATTAGTAGCAAGCCCTGCCCTCAGAAGGGAGACAACGCTGATGCATCTTACGCACATGGCAATTCTCCTTTGAAGAAAAACTGTAAAAAAAAAAATGTTTTCTGTGCTCTTCTGATACAGAACCAGTTCACAAAACAAATAAGGGCAAATGCTGTGTTATTTCTGTTGTGCCCACAAAGAAGATAATCTGTGAGACAGATAGATTTTGTTTACACACCATTTGTAGTCGAATCAGGTTGACTTCTCTAGCATTTTTTTGGTTTCCGTGTAAACACATTCAGTTGACTAAATGTCTGCTGCCATGGCTGAAAGGATGTGTTGGTTAACATGTTTGCATCCATCAAGCACAGCCTGTCATTATTCCAGTCTCAGCCAGGCAGGCAAGATCATCCGTCGAAGACTTTCATCTACAGAAAAGGCTGTTTAACCTTTACCAGCCATGTCGGCCAATAGAGCACGACAGGATTTCTCTCCTGTGTGCGGTGTCATGCAAGGCCGGATGACGGACAGACAGCAGTACATTCTGCCGTGTCATCCACTATCGCATGACGGGAAACAAAAAATTCCTACACTTTTTCCAGAAAATGATCCAAAGACAATAAGCTCTGTAACTAGTCTTGGGGATGTTGGAGCGAGTTGTAGACCATACTTTCAGTGGCCTGTTGTGAAC
The DNA here is from genome assembly GCA_016801955.1 of Conus betulinus. Taxonomy (NCBI): domain Eukaryota; kingdom Metazoa; phylum Mollusca; class Gastropoda; order Neogastropoda; family Conidae; genus Conus; species Conus betulinus. The sequence continues at coordinate 193,765 of JADBJO010000065.1, forward strand.
TTGGCTGACCCAAGGAGCTTTGAAACAAAGAAACTGGGCGGGCACCGGCGCGCGGCACGGCATATTTCCTGTGCCAGTAAAAATGTCATTCAGGCAAAGGGGTGGTAGCGATTTCTCGCTCAATGAAGCGCTTGAAATCATATTACAAAGTGGATCTGGTGATGAGGGGAGTGAAAGAGAGATAGAAAACTTTGAAGAGAAGAGGAAAGTGAATTGTTTGAAGATGCAGCCATCCCTTCATCTTCTGATTTGGTGTTGTAAAAGAACGGAATAGAATGCAAACAAAGCATTTTTTCTACTTATCAGACATGCTTTTCAACGCACAGTCATGTGTACACATTGAAAGAAATGATTTTGAAATTGCTATTTTCGATTAGTTGACTGTTTGTTCTTTCCCTTGACACCTAACACAAGGCTGTCAGTTGTTGTCTAGCAAACGTAAAAATAAATTAAAAAGTGGCCAAATATGTGTGTCGGCAGGGAATGAGCGCTGTGCGCGAGCGTGCGGCGGCAGGGAATCGTGCTCTCCGTGCCGCTCTCGGCTGGAGTATTAAAGGGGAAATCCTTCCAAACTTTAAAGTCTGAAAGTGGGGCCATCTGCTTGCTGGCAAAGTACAGCAGGGAAAAAGGGGTCAGCAGATACAGCAGCCGTGGCTGTAGTTTATTTAATGAATAGCTGGATTTGGTGGGGAAGTAGTTTGGCAGTATAAATCTGAATGATTTTTCCAATATTTGTCAATAATTGTAAAAGAAAAGCCAAAACACTGACGGCAGTGAGAGAGAAATGTTCAAACATTTCAAAGGTATGAAGTATTTATAGGATCTTTTGACAGTTAGTTCACCTTCGTCTGATGATTTGCTGGATGATGTCAGAACAAAAGGCGACTCAGACAGGACTGTGTTCAGGCTAGATAAATCACAGTTAAGATGTGTGACTTGCGAACACCTTATCTCAGTGTCCTATGTGCACAAGTGTGACACGCTTATCTGTAATAAAAGAAAAGCTAACGGCAAAAAAAACAACAGGCCAAAAAGGAACACAAACTGAAGAAAGTTGAATGCTGGAATTCTGATGCTTGACACCTCGTGAAAACCTGCAAACCATATGAATCCCTGCAAAAAAAAAACTCCATATGTCTTTTGTTCATGGGTCTTGTACACATTGAAATGTGATCGAAGTAGATAACACGTATGAACTCGTCATTCATATGAGGTCATTAGACTGTATATTTGGAAGTTAAAGAGATTGTTACAAGTAAACAGGCAGTTGGTGTAAACTTCACATAATTTGATTTTGATTACCCAGGATAATAAGCTCAAAACTACAGATGGTAAAAAAAAAATCCACTGCAGCAACAAATCAGATTGGGGGGGGGGGGGGGGGGGGGGGGGGGGGATGAAAGAGAGAGAGAGCACTCGCATATCTCCAAATCATATCCAGCAGGTTTTTGCTTGCTTGAGATAGGGTGTGGACTGTGTCAGACGGGTTTGACCACATGGGCTTAGAAAATTACTGTCCATTCAACACTTACTTGGAAACTACAGAACAGAAAAGTAAGGATACATTGAATCATGATAATTAAACCTATAGGAAATGGTACATTTGTGTGTGAGTTAGATTATGTTGTTTAAGTCCGCTGTTCTCTTCACCCCAATAATCACTGTGTACCCACTGTTCCAGGCCGACGGTTAGATAACAGTGACTATACTGGTTACAGTGTTCTTGTTGTTTACAGATAGATTGGAATCTTTTTTTTTCATATGAATGAAAAGTCGATGAGATGCATGCCTTTGTATTTATTAACTTCAAAACAGTCTCTGTATTTATTGAATGTAGAAATCAAGTGCATATGGTGTTAAAAGCTTATAAAAGTATGTAAAGTTTGTGTCCCCCTCCCCTCCCTCCCTTCTATCTCCCCCCCCCCCCCCCCCCCCCCCCCCCCCCCCCCCCCCCCCCCCCCCCCCCCCCCATCCCCTTAAAAAAAATTTTTTTCAGGTTTTTTTTTTTTTTTTTTTTTTTTTTTGTACAAAGCCTGTAACTATAGTATATAGTTGTTTAGCGATTATCTCCCTTATCCAGTGTCCATGCAGTTTGTTGGGATTAGAATCCGCTAAGTTTTTAAAATCCATAGACAGGTTGAACTTAATGCTAAAGTTTAATTACATTTATTTCAGTATGAATTAGCTTACAGTTATACTTAACTCACTGCAGACAACATTCAAGATAACTTGCAAAACGATGGCCACAACACTAGTTAGCTGAGAATAGTTCGTTGTCCAAGTCATTCAAGAAGTCCAGTTATGTTCAGTCAGGTCCATGTGTTTATTGCTTATCTCTCATGAACAGCTTCCTACAGAACATGAAGTGTAATCAGTCGCTGCATTGGAAGTTTGGATCATTGTTTTCACTTTGTGCATTAATTGTACTGAGGCAGTCCAAACCACAAAGTTGAAGTGTTGTTTTGGTCTCTGACTCAGAAATGGTCTGAAATGCCCATTTGTGTACCAAATTTTGTGGCTTGAGAGCCCAAAGAATATTGCTCAGTTTTGCTCAGATCTGTCCTTAATATCTGAAACGATCACAGTAGGTGGCCGGCCATCTGTCCTGTCCTCAGCACTCAAGTTTCCCCAGGATCTGTGCTGGCACTAGCACTGTTCATTCTGTATGTCCAACCCCTTTTCAGTTTTGATAAAGATAAATCATCATGCATTTGCTGATGATGATAAACTGTAAAAAAAAGAAAAAAAAAAAAACACGAAGCTTTTTCTGATCTTCATTCTTTTATTGGTACAATTTAGAACTGTATTGCTGATGTCAAAATGTGAATGAATCAAAGCGAATAGCAGTGAAGTGATAACAAAATCAAGGTGATTATTACTTTTTTTCAAGCAGACTATTTACAGTTCTCTTTTTCCTTGAAATTGGAGAGTGTTAAAAATATTGAGCATCCTTTGATGAAACCTGAGGGTCTCAGTGTGAAAATGAAAATTTGAAGACATTCTTATTTATACAGTAATTAATAAACAATAAACAAATAGGTAACTCTTGGTCCCACAAGAAGACATATATAGTTCTCCAAAGGAATGCTGCTTGCAATACGGAATTGTCTTGCAGACATGACAGCACAGCAAACAGAACAAACAAGGAAACATCCCCCCCAAAAAGATGCTCCATGCTTGCCCATAAACTGAACACATCTACATGGTAACAAGAGCTGGAGAAATGAATAAATAAAAAGTAGCTTTTATTCAAGACAGCCTTTTTAAACTTGAATAAAGTCAGACAAACACAAAGACGGACAGAAACAAATACAAAATAACCTCGATTTATTTGAAACAAAAGTAGATATGAAATGAGGCAGGGAACAGTAAATAATAAACAATGAACAAGTACGGTTACTCTTGCTGCTACACAAGAAAGCATATTCAGTTCTGCAAAGCAATGCTGCGACACTGAATCGTCTAGCAGACATGACAGCACAGAGCAAACAGAACAAACAAGAAAACATCCCCAAAAAGGATGCTCCAAGCTTGCCCATATACCCCATACTGAACACATCGACACAGCAACAAGAACTGGAGAAATGAATAAATATAAAGTAACTTTTATTCAAGACTGGCACAGCCTTTTAAAACTTGAGTAAATGTCTGACTTGATTTAATTTTTTGAAATATCTTGTATCAGATGATGGAGTTGGAATGAAAAAAAAATGAGAGAAACACGGGGAGATGTGGCACGAAAATTGACCACTTTCTTTCAAAAAAATCATGTTTCGGGTTTTATGTGTTTTTGTGCCCAAGAAAGTGTTGAAACCATCTCAGGTGTTCATTTTGTCTATTTTCACATTTTTCTTAGTAAAAGAGGACTTTATTTGAAGGAGGTGCGTGTGAAAAATTGCTCAACTTCTTCAGTTTCAAACGTTGTTTTTTCAAAATCACTTTATTCGACAACGGTTTGATACAATATCTCTGGATGCAAGCTCAAACATACAAAAATATCTCTGGATGCAGACTAGCTAGCTTGGTAATTTTTTTTCTTTTGATCAGAAATGATTTCTGCATGCAATTACATTTATTTATAAGTCAAAACAACACATATCATTTGCTATTTCTATTTGAAAAATTCAGAAGCAGTGGAATGCGAAGCCTGATGGCCACCGTATGGAAAAAAGTTATTGGAAAAAAAAAAAACAGTTTAGATATATAAAAATCCTCTTGTAATTGCATTACTATAGCTCTGCAAAACAGGAAAAAACATGTGTCAAGTGCCTAACATGTCTGCTATGATAGAAATACAGTTCTTGTCATGAACCGTTTTTTTTTTAATTTTATTTTTATTTTTCATTTTTCATCATTTTGTCCCCGTTTGTGGTCCCCAAATCAGACAAGAGCTTTGAAATCACTCAAAATTGAATGGTTTTTTTTCCATTTTTTTTTTAACAGTAGAAAAAAAATGAAGTTTTAAAAGAACAGTGGTTTGATTTTCATGCCACCTCTCCCCTTATGTTTGTGTTCCAGGCAGTATGAACTTCTGCTCATGTTTGACTTAGTTCACCTTGTGCAGTTCTATTATCCTTTTCAGTGTATGGTTCTTTGTGCCTGATTGAACTTGTTCCCTGAAAAATCTTGAGTCAAATGATGAAGTGAAAAAAAAAAAAAGGAGGTATATGTTTGTGTTCCAGGCAGCATGAGTTTCTGCCAATGTTTTGCTTAGTTTTCCTTGTGTTTGTTCAGTTAGCCTTTTCAGTGTGTATTTTTGGCTGGATTGAATTCTTTCCTGAGTATAAACTGAAATGATGGGGTTTAGGAAAAAAAGAGAGAAAGTGTGTGTTTGTGCTTGGGGCAGTATGGCCTGCTGCCTTGTTTTGCTTTTGTTTTCCATTGTTAATTTGTACAGTTAGCCTTTTCAGTGTATGTTTTGAGATTGACATTCATTATTAATTTTAGTGTGCTAGATTCCTTCAAATTTGCCTCCAGAATGGCTCAAATTGCACAGATTTTAGTCCAGACATTTCCTCTTTTTTTTTTTTTTTTTTTAGCCATTCCAGGCTCTGCTCATACGTGCTGCTTTCAGTTCAGTCACTGCTGGTTGGCCTAGAGCCAACAAATTACACGCTTGCATGCACTGCACCACGCACCACCACCATGCTGGCCAACCACTGCCTGGCCCACCACTTGGCATGCGTCCAACAGAGTCGTCTTCTCTTTGTAGTAATTCGGTCAAGCTCTCCCAATCCCATATAATTTCCTGGTCACAATTTGGGTGTTCTTCGTCTGAATCAGGATCAACTGACCGTCTGTTCAATATTTCCAGCACCTGATCTGTGGCAAATGTATGGTGAGGCTGTGTACCTGAAGTGCTTGGTTGTGACGTCATAGTGATTGGAAAAAAACAGTTAAATCAATAAAAAACACTTCATTGAACAGCACTCTGATGAAACAAATGGCTGTGAGCACAGGTCGTGGAATCCCGCAACTATGACGTTTATTGCCGGCTTTCTATCTCATCAAAATGAAGAGTGAGAGGATCAGGAGTTTGGTAACCCTTGTGGGTCACATTTCGGTGATGTCGGCAGTGAGCCACATGGTCACAGAAATGTTGCATCGGTGGCGTAAGTGTTGAAAAAAAAGATTGAAAGAAATCAAATGACAAGTTCGCTGTACTCTTTAATGTTGATCTTTAAGACTAGCGGTGTCTGCAGACAGTAAGATCCACAAAACTGATACAAGAAGATTATTCGTCCTTGGTCTGTGGATTGCTGTATAGATGATTAAGGTTGCACTTCCCATCAACTTTACTGACATTGCCAGACAGAATTGGAAATGAATAAAAGTTACTCTGTGTTAGATTTCCTTATGGGAGCAAAGACTACCCCACTTGTTTACTGTTTATTGCCAGACAGGTCAAAGTGGTCTGAAATTGATTCGGTGCTGTCCAGAGAATCTGTGTTACCATTTCTTGGCTGATTAACTTGATCAGACTGCCTGAGCTTTTCACATTCTTTCATGTACTTGTGCTGGAGTCATTGTTTATGTGTGCTGTTTTGGCATATTAGGTCACCTTACCATCTGATGAAGAGAGTGGCTATTAATGAAATCCAGTGCATTCAGACCACATGTAATCTAAAGAGTTTTCTGTTGATAATACCATAAATTAAGCCACAGAAAAGCCTCAAAGAGCCACTGCAGCAGTTTCATAAATAAACAGGGTTCGTACGCTCCTTGAAACTCCTTGAATTTTGACAGGGAATTTCAAGACCTTGAAAACCTTTGAAAATCAAATAAAATGTGGTTCTGTTGACCAAACCTCCTTGAAAACCTTTGAAAATCAAGCCATCAGCTCCAAAAATAATAAATGTGGCAAAAAAGAAATGGCAGTTTGATTTTTCTGCATTCAGATTAATGAAAAACTATTTTAGAACCAATTTGTACAAACAACGTCATCTGTGATTTTACCAAGGGAGATAATTTGTAGCTTCATCAAAATTGAAATTACAAATTATCTCCCTTGGTTGAATCCAGAATCGCGACGATATTTGTAAAAATGTTTTAAAATGATTTTTTCATCAACCTGAACGCAGAAAAATCAAATTGCCATTTTTTTTTTCAATTTTTATGCAAGTAGTGTAGAGAAGTGGCACGAAAATTTGACCATTTTCAAAAATTGGGTTTTATGTGTTTTTGTGCTCAAGAAAGTCTGTTGAAACCATCTGTGGTGTTCATTTTGTCTATTTTCACATTTTTCTTTAAAAAAAATGACTTTATTGAAAGATGTGTGTGTGAAAATTGCTTTGACTTCTTTTTTTCAAACACTGTTTTCTCAAAATCACTTTTTTCAACAATGGTTGATGTGCAAGGAGTACCATATCTCTGAATCCAGACTAGCTAGCTTTGTTGTTTTTTTTTTCTGACAGGGAAATGATTTCTGCATGCAATTATATTTATTTATAAGTCAAAGCAGCACGTATCATTTGCTGTTTCTATTGGAATAATTCGAAAGCAATGAAACACGAAGCCTGATGGCCACCATATGGAAAAAAAAAATACTGAAAAAAAAGCAGTATAATAGATATATAAAAATCCTTTTGTAACTGCATTACTTTAGCTTAGCAAAACAGTATATATATAAAAATCTTTTGTCATTGCATTACTTTAGCTCAGCAAAACAAGAAAAGTCATGTTTCAAGTGCCGAACATGTCTGCTATAATACAAATACAGTTCTTGTCATGAACCTTTTTTTTTTTTTTTTCAATTTTCATAATTTTCCCCCCATTTGTGGTCCCCAAATCACATAAGAGCTTTGAAATTGCCCGAATATGTTTTTTCCATGTTTTTTTTTTTTTGTTTTGTTTTCTCTTTTTGACATAAACAACAACAAAAAAAATGAAGTTTTAAAAGAACAATGGTTTAATTTATAAAATAAACGCTCCTTGAAAACTCCTTGAATTTTGTTCTTGGGAGTCTGTAGGAACCCTGTTAAACCTAATCTGCATTATGATACATGCATCAGTATAGAGGCTTTGTGCATGTCATGTCTGAATATGCAGGTCATGTTTAGTTAGTCGGTTTCAGTGTGGTCATGCTAAATGTTCGAATGATGCATGTCAAGTTTCTGAACAAAGATTTGTGTTTGTGCAGGTCCCATGTGCTGCAGAAGGTGTGCATGTATTTCACCTACAAAGTGCGTTACACCAACAGCTCCACTGAGATCCCGGAGTTCCCCATTGCTCCAGAAATAGCTCTGGAACTTCTTATGGCTGCCAATTTTTTGGATTGTTGAACAGCTTCAGGAGTTTAATCCTTTTTTTTTATGTTCCTTCACCTTTTTATAGATATTTCTCTCATCTTCCTTTCTTGTTTTACATTGTTTTTTCCCTCTGTGTCTTTGCTAAGTACACCTTTTTAGGTCTGTCCTCCAGAACCAACAGTCAGTTTGACCTAGAAATTTTGTCATTTGAAAACATTTTACTGCATCAGACTGAATGAATGTTAAAACCTATTTTGGCTTACCCCAAAATAATGAGAACATAGGAAAGTTTCAGTTTGAAATCTTGTGAGTCAGTGTCTTCAGTTTGAAATCAAACATAAGCCCAACAAAACAAGCAGTGAAGATGGGTGCTTCTTTTCTTTCCTGTAAATTGACCATGCAGAAGTGGGCCCCCAAAATTGTTGTCATTGCTGTGTTGACCATCTGTGCATGAGCAGCAGTGGACTGAAAATGCTCTGGAAGAAGAAACTAAAGTTCTGCTAGGAGCTTTCTTGAATATGTGAATATGTCTTGAAATTTCCAGTTATTGTAACACTACGACAAATGCATCCACTGACACCGTATGCATCTGTATGCAATATTTTACATCATAAAACCACCTATATTTCATGCCCATTAGTTTTTTGCATCATCTCTTTGCATGCCCATACAAACTACATGTTCAGTAGCAAGTTTAGTGAACTAAATAATGTGAGGTAATTTGCAGTTTGCATACACCCCTCATCACAGTTTTTTTTTTCTTTTATTTTTTTGCATATTTCTCTGCCCAAGGCTTGTTTGATGCAGCTTTCTATGTATTGCATTTGTTTTGGATGTTGACCGAGTTGTGATGGTGATATGATTTCGAAGTTACTATGTCACACTAGTTACACGACTCAAGAGATGGCAGATCCAGAGTGTGGTCTTGTATGTATATCAATGAATTGCACAATTATTTTGTTGTATGCAACGATCCTGGACGAGGCCCAGTGTCAGTGCTATAAGAACGCCATTGCAACAGTCAGTACTCTCTTTTTTTTTTTTTTTTTTTTTTTTTTTTTTTTTTTGCATCCTAGAAAAATCTGTGCTGGTGTGGCTTTGGTTCTGCAGATATTGTACACACATATCCTCTTGCTAGGGAGGCTTGTTTCCCAGCCATTGATTTGTACAGAGTATAACTTCTCCCTATGTGTGCACTGTTTGTAGACATTGATTTTTTGCATTGTACAGAGTGCATACATTATCAGAGTGTTTGCTGGTTTAAGAAAAGACCTGGTTACACACTTATCTGTGCGGGTTTTGATTGTCATCTGTTTGGTTTTGTAGGTGAAGTCATGGTGTGGGTTTCTTGTCTCTTCTTTCCCCCTTTATAATAAATTGACAGATGAAAGGACATTAAAAAAAACGTTGAGTGTTTTTTTAATTCATCTCTTGTTGATATGGGTATGTATGACGGTCTGTTCTTATTGACGTAGATTAAGAAGTAGACTACAGACAGTCAGCTAGTGAATTTTCTTTTAGTTCCTGGGCATTTAGTTTGCTGAGCATAAACAAAACGAGTCTAAACTTGATTAGATTCTCTATAATTAGTAAAATAAAGAAACCATGAAGAAAAATCTTGTGCTTGCAACCCATTGTTGTGCTTGCAAGGCTGTCATTGCTGTCTGTCCATAACTTCATTGTGGCCAGTGGCTGAATGGTTGGCTGTGCCCGTGTTCTCTCCCTGTATCCCAAATATTTCTATTAACCCTTTGAATGCTGACATTCAATACATAATTTTGTCTGAAATGGGATTTGCAAAACTGAACTGTTAACTAAACAGAAAAGCATATTCAGGATTGCTGTTGTGTCCTGGAACTATAAGACCAAGCAAAAGCATTTATCACAGCCACATTTAAGTTAAATCAAAAGAAAAGATAGCTTTTTTGTGTGTGTAATCTTGAAGAGAAAAAGATGAAATAACAATAGGCTGATCACCTGGAAATGGTCTTTATGGAGTAAACAGTAGAATATGTGTACTTGATTGCACATTCCAACTTTCATTTAAAAGATCTTCAGTGGTGAGTGGTTTATCACACTGTGTGCAGCAGGGGGCAAGGGTGAAAAATGCATTCAGTCAAAAGCCAATTGTCCTTGGCCTATTGATTCCCTACCCTGGTTCCTGAGTTTTGACTCCAGAGGGTTGGCAGCTGTGCTGTGAGATGAGTACTTGCCACATGAATAGTGCAAAGAGTGGTTAGGACAAAACTGAAAGAGAGGCAGAAATGTTCAATGCAAAACATTCACAGTGCAGGTGCATGCACACATAGCAGGTCCTCACTTCTGTTGACACTTTTGACTTGTATGGCCCTTTGGCAATGTTGACCCACTTCCATTTGCTTGCTTTTGCCAGTCTCATCCCCTTTCCCTAGTCCCCTCTCCTCTTCTTCACTGGTTCACTCTCTGCCTCAAGTCAGCAGTCTAAAATGCCTTACTTCTATTACTGCAGACTGTCTCTGCCATTTATCAATGGCTGTCAAAATAAAAATTTAACACCTGCTGTCTAGCTTGCTTCTGTATAGTATGCTGATTCATAATTCCACTGTGCTTGGTAGAAACGGCATGAAACGGCCCTATGTGAAGGTGTAATTTATAGTAGTTACAATTTTTGCATATTTGACATGTACTTACTGGCATATAATGCAATAGGTGTTTGTAAACATAAATTGATATCAAAACAACAGTTTTGTGTAATTGATTTTGTTGCTGAAAATGTTGAATTCAGGTTTACACTTGGTTCAATTCAATGACATCTATATGCATGGGAATGGTCTTCATGCATGGAATGACTGGAAAGATCTCAACAATATCCATCATTCTGTCAAGCATGATTAAACTCATGGGTATACTTTCTGAGAAACGTCAGCAGACATTATATAATCCATACACAACGCATACACACATGCACACACACACAGACAACCAAAATAGTGTAATCAGAGATATAGCTTGTTACACATGCGAGTCCAAAATTCTTTACACCATTTTAGGAGCTGAGAAAGTGGATTGCATGTAAAAAAATTCTTTGCATGAAACAGTGCATTAGTAAGACACAATTTGAAATTTCTATTGAATCAAAAGTAATGTAGAAAATTGAGGGCATTTTCAATTGATACAGAGAGGATTACTTCCTTAACTTTTTAGATAAATCTGTGCAAGTTGGACATTTTGTGGTACAAGAATGCTATCATGCATTGTGATAAAAGCTATTGATTGCCGTCAATTTGTATATAATGTGCATATGCATACTTTCAGTGGCTGCTGCTGTTGAAAACGAAATCGGTTTTGTTTTCCGATCATTTTACCATACTGAAACAAAGTCTGCTTTCCTAATGCAGTATGTCCATTTGAAATCTGGGTAAAGCACATGCTTATGAATGTTTCACACATCTATGCTACCCTTTTTTTTTTTTTTTTTTTTTTTTTATTTAGGAGTGTGGACTTTTCCTGGTGGTTTACAGCACAGAACGGGCTGCATGTAGTTTGTTATGCAGTGTATAGTTAGAACAAAAATAGAGGATGGATAATGGAAGGGGACTTGAAGGAGGAGGGGGGCTCTGAAATAATTAGTGCAGTTTTTCCTTAATAGATAAAAAAAAAAAGCCCCGAAGACTAGAGTTGATACTGAAAGTGACAGTGATAGTTACTTTCACCCAAAAGCATTAGACAAATGATTTTCTTTGGAGTGGAGTGAATCAGATTATTAAGTGAGTGAGTATAATGATTTTCAAGCAGGCTGGCTCCTCATAGATGGAACTTGTTTTACAATGGCAAGTTTTAGTTTAGTTGATGATGAATTTGATGTGCATCCATCACTAGGGTTTTTGCTGGACGATTTATTTCAGGGGAAATGTTTTTGCCCAAGTAAAATTTTGTCGTGAAATTGTTGGCAGGTTTCACATTTCAGTAGAAATGTGTGTTGCTCAACGATCTCATGTCATCACAGCTCAGCTTCAGTTCCCATTCATGTTATCAGTATTTGAAAACTAGGAGTGCGAGGATTGAGAAGAGAAAATTCAATTTTAATGATGCCAGTCAAGTTCTGATTTTTTTCCATTTAATGTTCCAGTTAATCAGAATTTGAATGTACAAATAACGAGTTACTTTATCTCCAGTAAAACCATCAACAAAAATTATGCACAGAACAAAAGGTTTTAAACAAAGAAGCAAGAGATAGGGTGAAAGAAAGCAGTGCACTTACACTTGTGGAAGTGCACAAATATGCTTGCATTTACAATTAGAAGTTCAAACAGCTCAAGTGTATGACAAAAAGAAGAATGCACTCATGCACGCACAAAACTAGATTGGCATTGGTTTGTTGCCGACTCATTTCTTGACCATATACAGTTCATGACAGGAAAGAGATCCATCAGCTGACTGAAAATTTGCAGATATTTTTCAAACGGATTTAGATTTTGACCCTTCGGTGTTGGATAAAAAACACACGCAACCACACATGCAGAGAAATACAAAGATGGTTAAATCTTTTTGTGTTCATGTATCTGGCATGTCATGAAAACTTTGCTTGAAAACAATCAACTCATTTCTAGTTCACCGTCTACCCTAAAGTTTTACCATGCTATTCATATCGAACATTGTACATCATTATCCAATTTTTTTTTATGAAGATTCAGTGAGTAAGAGACTTTGAACTGCTAATCAAATGAAGACAAGGATGCAGTTCAAGTTCTGAATCGAAAGGAATCGATTTCTTTTTAAAACACAGAGCAAAACAAAAAACATACCCAGTCTTGTATGTTAGATTTAGAAAGAGAGGGGGGTATTTACTGCCAAGGACAGAGACAAACAGTATAGGACTAGACACATTAGTGTCCATCCTTGTTCATGTATCGGGTACTGAAGACTAGGATAGTGATGATTGAAAAGAGACAATTCAGTTTTAATTCATTAGTGTCTAGTCCTGTACTCTGTCTGTGTCCTTGGCGGTAACTAACCCCCTCACTTTCTAAAATTTTCTTTATTTTCCGCCCTCAGTTTTGAAACTTGCATGTTAGAGTTCTTTGTAATTGGGACATAGACACCCAATGTTGAGTTAGCTGCCCAAATGTGTCACAGCAAGTAACTAGGGCATCACAACAGAAAGGCCATGTTTATGTCAATTTATGATCGAGGATCTATGTTCATCTTCATTTTAGAAGGAATACAAATTCATATATATATATGTAAAAATTCTCAGATGAAGCATGCTCCCTTATATGGTTTGTGACCAACAATGCCCAGGCCCGATGTACAGTTCCAACCGTTTCCCTTCATAGAAAGAGGTGAGTGGTGTTCACTCAGGAAGCAGATTCCACTGAACCCTAAACATCAGTTTGGCTTCTCAAGGTTGGCAGTGGTGTGGAAGTAGCAAGCTGTTGTCTTTACAAGTCTAAGAACAAAGCAGCATCCATAACGAACATGGCATCTTTCACTTGGATGTCGAATGCTGGAACTGGTCCTGTGGCATTGGAGTAGTGGGCCTTGTACATCATGTACTTGCAAATGATGTGGACTGCGAATGCGCTGTAAACAGAGAGTGCAGTTCCATGGAATTCTGTTTATGAATAGCAGCATTTGTATGGCACACGAAATATTAACTGGCAGAATTCCAAGTCATTCGACCAGATTAACAGTTCAGTGGACCTAACTGCTAAGCTGGCAAATACACGGCTTGGCATTCTGACAATTAATATTTCTCATGTTAATTGATTAAAGTAAGCTGGTCAGTTAATTAAATTAAGCTGACCTATATACAATTAGATGTAAAGCTAGTCAATACAGAGCTTGATATTTCGCCAGTTAATATTCCTTACGCCATTTACCTAAATCAAGGTGGTCCATACACACTGAACTGTTCAATCAGCTGGTCAATACACAGCCTGGCATCCTACCAGTTGATATTGCACGAGTCAATTAATCAAGGTAAGCTTATCAATTAATTTAAGCTGTTCAGTTGATTAAAGAAAGCAGGTCAATACACAGCTTTACATTCCGCCAGTTAATATTTCTTATCCTTTTTAAATTAATTAATATTTCTTATCCCTTTTAAACTAAACTGGTCATTTACTTAAAGTAGGCAAATCAATACACAATAAACAGTTAATCCGGTCAATACACAGCTGGGCTTTTTGCCATTTGATATGTCTCGTGCCAATCAATTAGATTAAGCTTGTCAAGTAAACTGGTCAATACACAACTGTTAAGCTGGTCAACACTCAGTTTGGCGATTTCACCAGTTAATATAACGTTACCCATGCCCTACAAATACTGTTGTTCATAAGACAAAATTCCATGATCCCCATATGTTGCAGTTAGTTTGCAATTTAACATGCACACACGTACACACGCAATCATGCTTTTTTTTTCTCCTGATCATGTGTTTTTGACTCGATTTTTTTTTTTTTAGTCATGTCGTTATCAATGGAAGAATTGTTTGCCTGCGCTGCTTTTTCAGCCGCTAGTTTTTTTTTTTTTTTTTTTTTTTTTTCAGCGTTCCTGTGCTTGTCGATGCTGTACTCGCAGATGAAAAATGGTGACCATTTCATGTTTCTGTGCGGTTCCACACACATTTCCTTTTAAGATGGGAATGTTTAATCAGGAACTTAACAAAATGGGCCTATTGGCCTGGATGCGAAATTACTGTCCAACTGCTCATCCCGGCCACCACATCTCCAGCCACACACAGGCCCATCCTGTTGCATTGCCTACACAGACGGATCCCGAGCAGTAGTTATTTTAAGCACTTCATGGAACGACCAATCAAATGAGACTGCACCACTTGCTATTAGTCACTTGGGTGGCATTCAATAATCAACCTGATCTGATCCACAGACACAAGACCCCCACCCACCTACAAACATTAACTACATCTCGGGGCTAGAAAAAAGCATCATTGGCCTCTTGAGGGCACTTCTACTTCCATCCACGACAGTCCACACCAATGTGTGTTCTGACGATTTTGACACAAACACACGATGAGCATGCTCATGGAGAGGAAACTGAAACCGAAATCATGACAGCAGGGTATGACGAGTCATGAAACAAAATGATCAATGAAAACAAAGCTACGCTGTTCCATTCTCTTTAGAGACGGGACTGTTCTCAACACTTATTTTCAGCTTCAACTAGGCCTTTGAAATTCAGAAACCTTCAGTGTCAGGAAATGCTTGATAACATTTTCAGAGAAACGTCTGTTCCGTACATGAAACTTGATTATATGTTCCATTCTTAGATAGGAACGCCTAGCATACAACTCATGACTGGAACCGACCAGCGTGAAAAGCCTATGATGGTAAACGAATAACGATCTGACAACATGCAATTCTAACCACTGTGGTAGGTAGACAATACAGACTTTCTGCATGTTTGGGGCTTGTCTTTTGCAGACAGATGTAGACAACAACATGAAAAAACAGCTTTTGGGATAATCATGTTTAAGATCGCATGGCTATGGTTAAAAAAAAAAAAAGCTTAAAAAAAAATTCAAACCACCAGAGACGTATGAGCATGGACCATTGTCTAGTTATGATTCTGAGTGAAATGCTAATCAAAAGCAATGGTCATCATCAATGTAATCATAGTCTACAGATCAGCGTTAGTACTTGTCAAGCGTTGTTGTCACAGGCTGTCGTCGGCATCATTATTGTCATTGTCATCATAGATCACTACACCATATTTTTCCAGCTTACGGGTAGGGCAAGTAGAGAGAATCCTTGTTGCTGCATCTCTGCGGAGAGAAAAAAAAAGACAAATTCAATGTTTGTTTTTAGTTAGGTAAATCAGCTGATACACAAAAGCAATCAAAAGTAATCAAATGACTTGATGGAAGAATACGATCTGAGTGAAAATGAAATTAAACCATTTATGTCTTGGTTCATCTCTGACTGACATCCCCTTTCACTGTGGCAATGAGCAGTTTGTTTATCAATCAAAAAGAAAGCAAGCATCGGTCAGAAGTTGGGATTTTTTTTTTTTTTTTTTTTTTTTTTTTTTTTTTTTTTTTTTTTTTTTTTTTTTTTTGTAATGACCTTTGCTTGATCTGGCCAGTAAAGGAGAAAACTTACAAGGCAAGAGATGGCAGATAACTGTGACAACAAACTCGTGGCTAATTCATTTGGTTATGGCCCTTGGCATGAGAGACGAACCAAAGTAGGCTGGGTCTGAACTCAAAACATAATTTGTTGTGAACATTGCTTCAAGTGTGCCTCATTTGTCGTTTTTCCCAGGCAGCCCTCATTATCACGAATTTAAGCGCGCACGCGCGCGTACACACACACACACACACACACACACACACTCACAGAGGACCGTCGCCAAAAGGGGCGCGCCCCCAAGAAAGGGTTCTACAGCAAGCAGACTCGGAACAAGTGCGACTAGCGCACCGGGAAATAGGGTCTGGGTCACCCACACAAGAAAGGGTAAGTGAGACAAGTGCACTCCCACCGTCAGTCCTCTCGCTCATTGACGCTGAAGTTCGTTCATTCCAAGGAGGCAGAATACAACGGTTCAGTGAAAACTGGAGAAAACTGACCTCAGATCGAAACATTTTGGAAAGAGACAACAACGTCCAGCGTCACAATTAAAGAGGCGTTCTTTGTTCTTTTTTGTTTTGTTTTTGTTGTGTTTGCCCTTTCCCGATGTCATTGCGCTGGGCTGAGACAACAATGGACAACGAACACGTTGACCGTTAGAAACAAATGAATATAATGCCATTCCAGCGTCCGTGGTTGGCACTTTGAATTCAATTTCAGGTTTTTGTCTGTCCTCTTCCTGTTAATTCTTGGTGCTTATCACAGAAAATTCAAAGTCTTTTTCTCGTGCATGTAAACCCAGTCTTGATGACAAAATGACGCACCTAAGTCATTCGTGTTAACTTGCACCTAAACGGCTAAAACAACGGAAGAACAGCATCCCCGCAAATTTCTACATTTTAAAAGATCCATTTTTACCATTCAGAACACAGGAAGGGGCATAGTCGGGATGGGGTGGGAGTGGAGGGTTGGCGCTAGACAGGGTAATGTGTTCAACTTGACTGCCGCATGTATTTGACAAACAGAAGGATACACTGAGAAATGCAACTGTAGGAACGCGGGAGAGAGAGAGAGAGAGAGAGAGAGAGGGGGGGGGGGGGGGGGGGGGGGGTTGTATATGTCTCGCAGAAAATATGGGACGTTTACGTAAATAAAGATTTCAGACACCAGGGCGGAGTTTGGGAAAGGATGCCCAAGGGGTGGGGTTTGGTCGAAAGTCAACAGATTCTAGATTGTTTGCATGGAGGGGTTTTGGTCTGTTTATAAGCGGATGCAGCCACAGGTTTTGACCTAATGATCAGTCTGAAGAAAACGGAGATGCTGCACCAGACACCACCACACAGAAGCTACAACCCTCCCCAGGTCAGCGTCGATGGTCACACTCTAAGCACCTCACATTCATGGAACTAAATACCAGTGATGCCACACTGTAGCCAAAGATCTGAATAAGCACCTTGCGCAAGCGGCCATCAGCGCCTGTGGGCGTCTACACAAGTCTGGATGGACCCTTCTACGCTTGTCAACCGAATGCCAAGTGGACAGTGGCTGTCGCCACTTTCCTGCACGGACCTTGTTGCTGGTCTTTTATATAAAAGCAAGTGTAGCTTCGGACTCCGACAACGGTGAACCTGATTTTCCTCTTGGGAAGGACCCGGAAGAAGGAAGAAGACGGAAGAGAAAGCATGAATGCTTAAACCTTTATATTAGGAGAATCGATTATGAAGGTAACAGTTGATGCCACCGTATACATTTCTCCTAGACTGGGTTTCTTTCTCCTAAGACTTACGGGCGACTCGCGAGAAACATCATAGCCTATAGGCCTATTTTACACGTAATATTAACTTCAGGAACAGTGCGATCACGAGCCTATAGGGCTTGAGAGAGAGAGAGAGAGAGAGAGAGAGAGGGGCAGACAGACAGAGTGCAAGTGTGCGTGCGTGCGTGCATGCGCTCTTGTGCTCGTTTATGTACGCGTGCGCGCATGCGAGTCTTTGCGAGGCCCGTGTCCACATGTATGTATGTGTGTGTGTGTGCGTGTGTGTGCCATTACCTACGAGGGAAAAAAATATCGCCAATAATGTGTATATTCCACCTTTCTCACATCTCCTGTCTTTCAGTGATCACGCAGCCATGGAGCTGAGGTACTCTTGATCTGTTTCAAAACCAATAGAAATTAGATCCCTCTTAAACCTTGCACCTTTCCTTCAAATTATCAGACTGAATTAGCTGAAATATACCGCCCAACTCGTGTGTTTTATCTAGCATTAATGATTTTTTTTTCTGTTTCAACCCACTTCAATCTTTGACGAAAAGAATGCATGTTTGAAGCGAGTCAGTCTGAGCAGAACCGGGGCCCCTGAGTTCCCAGGTGTTGCCCAAAGGAGCCAATTACCTGCTTCATGGTCGAGGGAGATTGCAGACTTTCTCGCTGCTCTGGAGTGCGGCTGCACGAGGAACATAGAAGACATGCCTGTCCTTAGACCTGACCGCGACGAATTCCATCCCTTGAGCCTCGTCGTCGTCTTCCTGCGCGTTCATCTCAGGAACTTCGTCGTCTTCTTCCTGCACGTGCATCTCAGGAGTCTCGTCGTCGTCTCTTCTTCCTGCGCCTTCATTGGTAGTGACATGTCGGCCGCCGCCATTCTGTTATCACACACCACAGGTAGAACTGACGTGTATATAATAGAGCAAGGGTGTCCAGACATTGCTTTACAGAAACAGTTTAGCCCTCCCGTTGCAGAAACTGCGCGTTTAGACTGTTGGTGATTGGTTGAGCTCTCCGTCTCACAGAACGTCTCACACCAATGAGGACAACACAAAAGCTTGGCCTACTGCGCTAAGAGGAGAGAAGTTTAAACTACACTTACACCCTTGCAATCATGCCAAGAAGTTTTGGTAGATTTATTGGGTGATGGAAAGCAGATCAAAACCATTTCCTTCCTTCCCCCCCCCCGTTTCCCTCCTCTTGATAGTCGATAGGGCCACACTGTGTCGAAAACTCTCTACCTCTCAGCCCAGTTCCGATGTCAATATCTTGCCAAAACCAAATGCACATTGGAAACGTCGGCTTTTTTTTTGACTGGACAAACGGACCAACAGATGGTATCGGAACGCTGGTAAACTGAAATTAGGGCAAATTTGTCCGATTACTGAACTCCACACCATCCCCGCACTTTAATGTCGAACTCCATCTCTTCCTGCTAACACTGAATCCTGCCCGCGCTCACATTAACACCGTTTCTTTCCAACGTTCAGGTCTGCTGAGTGTAGGCCTATCTAGTCTAGAAAATTTGATCCCAAAGTATTGGGTAGATGCTTGGTCATGGGAAGCAACTAGGAATGATTTCCCTCTGTCCCTTCTCCTCAACCTACCCTCTCCCATTTGTATTATAAATTATCTCTAGTCATTTTCAGAATACACCTACAGTTCTTCCATCATATGATGTCCACCATCATCATACCGACGGTTTTGACACTTGTATGTATGGGCGACCCCTAAAGTGATATGTCACTGGGGAAAAAAAAAAAAAAGAAACAAAAAAAGTTGTCCGGGACGAGAGGGGTTGGTAGACGGGTGGGTGAGATGAGGATGGTGGCAAGGAGTACAGAAAACCAGCCTCAACATTTGAGGAATAGAGTCAGTGTTGAGAGGAGAGAGACTGGGGCTGGGGAGAGGAGGGGCGAGACGAAGATGTCACTTCCGGTGCCCACACCACGTTCGTTTCCCTTCGTTTTTTTTGTTTTTTTTTTTGTTTTTTTTTGGGTTTTTTTGCTAAACACTTCTTGTAAACAATTTCCTACGACTCTCTCAGTTTGGAGAACGGCTTTACACGGTTTACGTCATTTTGAACACATTAGACAATTTCTGGCTGCCGGAAGATTGCTCCAACTTGTTACAAGTGCGTTAGAACAGACAATTCGTGACGCCAAAGTTGGAAAACGTAGAACCGATCAAAATAGTTCGCGGCAGGTTCCACTGTTTCACTGTTAAATCCTTAATTCGCGCATCAGGTACTGTTCACAAAGTGTTCAATGACAGCTATGCAGGTCATCAGTTGTATTCTGTGTCAGTGTAATTTTGCTAACAAATTAGGAAAGGAAACATTTCCTTGCGTACCCCTCTTTCTGTACAAGAGCTTTTCTTAAAACTGATTTACCGAGTTCATCAACTGCACAGCAGTGCATGTTTCTGTGGAATATTTTCTACACCAGTGGAACTTGAACCGCGGCGGAAAAAACCACCTGTGCGAGGAGAGAACAGAAATTTTTTTCCTACCACGTCTATCCAGACTGCGCACACCTCCAACCCGTCGCGATAATGCCCAAAGATGTGGCCACAGCGACGTAATGACCAGATCCAGGTCCAGAAGAATGTTTTGTTTTGTTTTGTTTTTATGACTTTTTCCTGTTCAATTGTTTTGTTTTTCTTCGTTGTATGTTACTGCCCCGCCCCTCCCCTATTCCACCCTTCCCCCCCCCCCCATAATAGCAAAATCATGAAGAGTAGAAAGACGTTTAGGGGCCGGAATAGCTCAGTTGGCAGAGCATCGGACTCGGTTATCTTGGGGTTGCGAGTTCGCATCTCCGCCGGGCCCGTTTCGGTACAGGGGATTTTCCCCCCGGAGTTAACATTGGTTCTGACTCCATTCCCCACAGAGTCCTTCGAACGAGACTATAAACCGAGTTTCCGTGTGTGAAAAGCACGCACAACATCTTGTACACACACGTGAAAAACCCATCACCAACTTTCGGAAGAGAAGGCCACTTGGCCGTTGGTATGGATGACACGTTACACATAGCATGTACCTTCCCCGAGTTGGGAGTATGGCTGCCTTAATGGCGGGATAAAAAAAAATGGTCATACACACAAAAGTGTCAGAATAACCAACATAATGATTGTGGACACTAAAAGAAAGAAAGACAGAAGAAGAAGACGACGAAGAAGATGTTGGGAAAGCAAAAAGAGATCAGATGAATACACTGTACGCACTTGCTGTTGGAAGCAGAGCTCGTTCAGCGGTGCCGCGTGCTCCGGGGGGTGTCGGCTCAGCAGTGACCACAGAGGTCAAGTGGAGAGGATGTCTGTGACTATCACTAACTGGGCGAGCCACACTGACAGATGAGAAAGAACTTCACGTGCTGCACGCGAAAAGTGCTTGGCTCTTTAACATGTTTCACTGCTCTCTGTTTTCATGTTAATGTTTTCATGGTGAACGATTCACATAATGGATAATGCATATAGCCTGTGTGCCATTAAAACACACACGCGCGCGCGCGCGCACACACACACACACACACACACACACACACACACACACACACACGTGCGTGCGCGCGGACCCCCCCCCCCCCCCCCACACACACACACACACACAAAGGCGCGTGTGCGCGGGCACACACACACACACACACACACACACACACACACACACAGACACACAGACACACACACACACACACACACACACACACACACACACACACACACACACACACACACACACAGGGCACACATCGCAAGCGCTTGTCGATGCACATACACATCCGCATGCATGTGGCACACTACACAATGTACGCTATGCATTATTAGCACGCTATATTACACTACACACACACGCACGCACACACACACACACACACACACACACACACACACACACACACACACCACACACACACACGCACACACAACGCACGCACGCACGCGCGCGCGCGCGCACACACACACACACACACACACACACACACGATGAAAATGAGAGGAGGGGGGTTCAGGGGATGAACAGGCACAGTCAGAAAAGTTTATAAACACACCAAAAGTTTTTTTTTTTTTTCCCTTGGACTGTTAATACTTTCAGGGAAAGTCACCCACTAACACGAATTATTTTATATTTAAAAAAAAAAAGTCGGGATTACGTAGACGACAGAGAGTGCGGACAGAAAAATAAGGAGGAAAAAGCAAGAAAGAAAGAAAGAAAGAAAGGACAAAGCATAACAGGGAGAACGAACATTCTAACAAAGTGGAGAACGGACGAAAGGGAGACTACGTGGAACAAAGGACAAACAGAAAGCAGACAACATTCACGGAGACTGGAAAACAGGACAAAATAGACGAACGACAAAACATAAAATGAACTAAAGGAGGACATGAACGGGAAAAAGGTCATTATCAGAGAACGGAAAACAGACAAAATGTGGAATAGACACAAAGACCGAAATGGAGAATGGACAAAAGAACGAAATGGAAATGCAAATGCAAAAGAAAAGAAAAGAAAAAAAAAAAAAATAATGAAAAAGGATACAACGGAGATTTAAGAACAAATGAGAGAACGGAGATCAATAACAAAAGAAGATAAAATTAAAAAAAAAAAAAAAAAAAATAGAGAACAGACAAAAAAGGACATGAGAGAAATGGATGAAAGGATAGGACTGGCGACACTGGGAGAACGGTGGGCCTATAAGGCAGAATGGACTGCAGGACGAACGAAAGAAAGGACAAAAGCCACAGGGACGATGGACAAGTTGTAAAAACTAAATCGAATGAGAAACTGAAGACAGAAAAAAGGAAGGATAGGTTTGGGCAAGAATGGACGAAAGAGTAAACTGTCGAAACAATAGATTTTAGTGTCAGCAAATCTTCGTTTTTCACCCCCTCCCCTTTCCCTTCCACAGCGTCACTTCTCACACACATCACTTCCACCCACACCCCAGTTCACATTTTGACCGACGGGTGTAGCACCAATACTTTTCACAATCTTATTCATTGTTAATTTTTGACAAAACAATTTCATTCGTTGTTAATTTTTGCCGAAACAAAATTCCCCTGTTTACTTTCGCCGAAACAATTCCATTCATTGTTAATTTTCGCCAAAGCAGTTCCATTCATTGTTAATTTTCTTATAACTTGACATATACTACTGATTTGACAATTGTCGTTTGTCTCTGTAGATTTCTTCGAATATTAAAGCAAATGCACTTTTCTTTGAGGACACTAAGGAGAACTGAATACGAGGGGGGGGGGGGGGGGGCGGTCTTTGTGGAGGGGTGAGGGGTGGAGGGGGGAGGGGGGGAAGAAGGAAGTTTGAGCACACTTCGACCTCTCTCATTTTATGTCTATTGAACATCTTAAGACGCCCGAAAGCGAGTTACATCCCCTCCCTATTCTTCCAACCGCTTCCCCGGACCATTCTCGAATCTCCCTCCCTTCGCCCCCCTAGTTCCCCCCCCCCCCCCCCCCCCCCCCCCCCCCCCCCCCCCCCGCCCCCTCCCCCCGCCCCTCCCCCGACCCAAATCCTTCCTTGGTCAGTGTCCAAAACTTTTACCTGTGTGCTGAGAAATTAACACTGGTCTTGCTGGGCAGACGGCAATAGAGGATATTACCAACCTGCCGTCACTTTGTGTTGTGTGAATAATGAATACTTTTAAACACGATTTTAATTGCTTCATACACATGTATTGTAAACACGAGGGAAAAGAGCTAACAACAAAAACAATTTAAAGGAAAAAAAAAGAAGAAGAAGAGAAGAGAGAGCAGAAGAAGAAGAAGAAGAAAAAAATCAGACGAGCTCAGCGACAATCATAGTGATCAGTTTCACGAGATAATAAAACTTAGCTATGGAGCAGACGGGAGATTGTCCAGCTTCTT
>JADBJO010000065.1:227226-229726 GCA_016801955.1 Conus betulinus
ATAACATATTGCAGAGATCGATAGTCACAAGGGGGTGTTGCAGCTGACGGTGATTTGATAGATCTGTAGGAAACGAGGGATATTCACCGATGAAAGGAGTGGATATTGCCGAGAGTAATTTTTGGTTCTTGTAGCGACAAAAGTACATAAGAAAATATGCCTGTTCTCCGCGCGCACCTCTTTTCCTGAATTTTTACTCCCCCCCCCCCCCCCCCCCCCCCCCCCAGCGAAGAACTGGTTGATAGCAGTTACTATCGATGCAGTGACAAGACACCTTACATATTTTGATAACGGCACGTTCTGCACACGTGTAACTGAGGCCTAACGGAGACAAACTTAGATGACAAAACACTTTACTCGTTCACCAGGTTATAAACAGGAAAAAGATGTGTCCTGGTTGTTCAGTGTGTACAAGAAAAGAACAAAAAAGAAATGGTCACATGTTTGCATCATTCCCACATTCCTGAACTGAGAGAAAACAATAAAATCTCTGTCTTGCTGGCTGTTTCATTACTTTCTCGCTCTTCTGCATGCACACACACACACACACACACACACACACACACACACACACACACACACACACACACACATTCCGAAATAAATCCACTTCGTATATACACATATCTAAAAAAAAAAAAAAAAAAAAAAAAAAAAAAAAAAAAAAAAAAACTAGAATGAAAGGATTATTAGATCCATCGTTCCCACTTTGACCAAGTACAATGACCCACATACTGCTAAAGAGTGTTATGCAAAGAACACGCCAACGTTAGTGAGACAGCCAGCATTATTAGGATTCCGTTATGACAAAAACCAGACGGGGAGAGAGCGACAGAGGAGGGGGGGGAAGGGGTGACAAGGGGAGGGGGTAGAGTGGTACAGCAAAGATGCGAAGGTGAAAACGGAAAGATGGAAGCGTGATTGGTCAACACTGAAGTTGACTTCTCGACCGTCCTTCCTCTAAGGCTACGTGCACATGTACACGGCTGTGTCCCACCCCGTTGTCCGGTCCTTGGAAACGTGCATAGTAGACCCGGACAGAGCCGGCTGCCTCACACAATTTTTCTTTGACCCGTGATTTGAAAACCGTGCTCACGAGAAAGCAAAAATTGATATCGTGGTGGTGATGGTGGGCAAAAAAAGAAACACTGTAAGCTTACACACAACGCGCCGTTTTTCTGTGTGGATAGATGGATGTGTGTATACCTGTAGGTTATAGATGTGTTGCACAGAATTTGCTTTCCAATTGTAATCATCCAGAAAATTTTACACATTTATCATTAGCTTATTTTAAATGTTGATTCTAGGCGCTGAAAGAATGAAATGAGTGATTTTTTTTTCATGTATGATGTGATGAGTGTTACAATTACTAACATTGAATTATTGAATTGTGACAAGTTACAACCATGAATAG
Organism: Conus betulinus; assembly: GCA_016801955.1. NCBI lineage: Eukaryota > Metazoa > Mollusca > Gastropoda > Neogastropoda > Conidae > Conus > Conus betulinus. The sequence goes on from JADBJO010000065.1 coordinate 228,641, forward strand.
AAATGCCATTACTGATAATGTGAAACACACACACACACACACACACACACACACACACACACACACACACACACACACACACACACACACACATCTGCAAATTTGGCTATGATAGAGAGTTATATAAGAAAGTAGATCAAATTAAGAAATTAACAATGAAATCAACCATAAAAGTAGAAAATACATCAAATTTAACCATTTTAATTGTGAGAATATTGTAATGTATGCTATGCATGTACATACACACTCACTCATACAATAAGATACACACACATACAGATACTTTTACATGTAAATGTACACACACACACACACACACTTCCTCGCGCCCCCCACCCCCACCCCACCTACATCCACACAAACACACGTCAGATCAAGTCAGCTTATAATAACAGTTTATAATGTAGAAGTGTATAACATCATTTATTCAATAACTCTTTGGGCTTGTGGATAAAACTGTTTCTTCTTCTTCCATGTGTTCTGGATTTGGAAAACCGAAATGTAGCACTCCGTAATATTTTTGTACGAGGATGACTGTGATTATTCACAATCTTTCTTGCCTTCACACTCGTACAACGTTCATACAGCTCAGTTAGATTTACCTGTGTGTCACACCATCCTACTGCACGTATTTACTAATCTGTCCACAACATTTTCAGTACTAAAACGTAACAGAAAACGTCAAAATGGATTGAAGGAAACAGTGATTAAAATCTGCAAGGACCTATGAATAAATGTGGATGTTTCTTAGTTTTTGTAGGAAATATATCCGTGACTGGCGTTTTTTGTTAATATGAATCGTATTGGATCTAAAGTTGAAGATTTGTTTGTAACTTCGTTCATTTGGTGGGAGAAAAAAGAAGATAGCCTTTTAACTCCTTACCATTTCTTCCCACTTTTCTTTTTGTCCCAAGCAGCAGAGAGAATATCTCTATCGGATTGATTATGGTCATTTTTGGCGTAAATGAGTGATCTTAGCCTCACGGCAGCGATCAGTTTCTCGTCGTCAATGTTGGAAAGAAAGATAACAAGTGTAAAAAAAATCATAGAAGTTCGGTCCCTTTACCCGTGCTTCCGGGGGAAAGT
>JADBJO010000065.1:239726-244726 GCA_016801955.1 Conus betulinus
AAAAAAAAAAAAAAAAAAAAAAAAAAAAAAAAGAAATTCAGTTTTTGTGCCAGTTACACATTTAATTTTTTTTTTTTTTTTTTTTAAAAGACGCACACTCACAACGTTCATAAGGGCAGAAGGCTTTATGGCGCATGCCATATCATGAGCCACTAATCTTGAAACGTGCTGATAGAGTCGTCAGCATATGACATTTGACATGTACACTTCACGGCAGATTCCGTGAAACCCATGTTCAGGTATGTTCCCATTAGAAGTGATTTTTGACTTCTGAAAGTGAGAAATATTTATCGTTCCTTTATCTAGGCAAACCATGCGTTTTCGTTGAATGACCCCCCCCCCCCCCCCCCCCCCCCCCCCCTCTCTCTCTCTCCCCTCCTCTCTCTCTCTCTCTCTCTCTCTCTCTCTCTCTCTCTGTCTCTGTCTCTCTCTCTCCTTAAGCCAACATGTGTGGAACCGAACGTGACAGCCCTCTGCGGTCGGCGGAGCTATAAATAACATGAATTGAATCATGTGAGGCTAACATGACGTTGACCCCACCTTTCATACCCCTACGCCAAATGAAGAAACGGTGTGTTCGCTGCATATCTTTGGTAGTGGTTTTAGTAACCCAACTCTTTCCGTTCCCTTCGCTTCAACTTCCGCTTGTTGTTTCTTTCATTTTTCAGCGTAACTGGATGAATATATCGTTTTGAGAGAGAGAGAGAGAGAGAGAGAGAGAGAGAGAGAGAGAGAGAGAGAGAGAGAGGTAACCCGTGCCAGCCTCCCTCGCCCCATACACAACTACAGTTCTCAAGTGGAAAATTGTTATTAAGTAAAACGCAGTTATAATTATAATGCAAAGGGGAAACACACACACACACACACACACACACACACACACACACACACACACACACACACACACACACACACACACACACACTCACTCACTCACTCACTCACTCACACACACATACACACACAGATACGATTGCAAAAAAATCAACAACAAACCAACAACAAACAAAAAAAGGCGACTAAAACTACAGCAACAAAACATCACGCGGTCTCTATCAAGCGATCTCCACTACACCTAATCAACTCATCGACACAGACTAATCCAAAACCCCAGACATAAACTATATAGTTTAAAGGACACAGGGGGAACCGAAGACCTCTGTCAGGGTCGAACGGATCGTAGATCAGTGCTCTCTTCGTTCCAAATCCGCGCCGAAGTGTAAGGGAAAAGACAAACAGGAAATGATTTTTTTTTTTTACTGTAAAAAACGTTTGATAGGTGAGTTTTTATTTCATTTTCTTTCAAATCAAAACTACTTTGAGGAAGAATAGTAGGTATGGAGTAAGAAACTCATCACTTCCCACGTCTTTCTGGATACGCTAAAGCATAAAATACCAGCGTTTATATCGCCAGGAAAGTTTTTGTAATCTATGAAAATCTATTACTTCATTGGTAGTTATCAGGTCGTAAACTGCAACTTCTTCACATTATTCATGTTCAGTGGGAAATGTATAATAATCTGGCTGAACGGATCATGGACTTGTCATTTGATCCGGATCCGCATCGTTGATCGCCTTTCCACTCTCTCACGCCCCCTCTGTTGTGTTACTGAAGCAAAAACAAAACTGTCGTGTACGGTCTCTACTACCATAGACCCGCACCATAGACCCGCACCATAGACCCGCACTATAGACCCGTACCATAGACCAGCAACATAGACCCGTGCCATAGACCAGCACCATAGACCCGCACCATAGACCAGCACTTAGAGCCATACCATAGACCCCCCCACCATAGACCCGTACCATTGACCCACACCATAGACCCGTACCAATGACCCGCACCATAGACCCGTACCATAGACCCGCACCATTGACCCGCACCATAGACCCGCACCATAGACCCGTACCATTGACCCCCCCCACCATAGACCCGCACCATAGACCCGCACCATAGACCCGCACCATAGACCCGCACCATAGACCCGTACCATTGACCCGAACCGTAGACCCGTACCATTGACCCCCACCATAGATCCGTACCGTAGAGACCGCACCATAGACCCGTACCATAGACCCGCACCATAGACCCGCACCATTGACACCCACCATAGACCCGCACCATTGACCCGTACCATAGACCCTTACCATAGACCCACACGATAGACGCGTATCACCATGACCCGTACCATAGACCCTTACCATAGACCCGTATCATTGACCCGCACCATAGAACCGTACCATTGACCCTCACCATAGATCTGCACCATAGACCGACACTATAGACCCGCACCATTGACCCACCACCATAGACCCGTACCATAGACCCGTACCATAGAGCCGTACCATAGACCCGTTCCATAGAGCCGTACCATAGACCCGTACCATTGACCCGCACCATAGACGGACACCGAACTGAAATCGGTATGTCCTTGGCCAGGCTCCATCCCCATGTCTACCAAGTTAACCGGTTTCGTAGTTTTTGCGCTTCTATGCTGACAGACACACCTACCAACCAATCTACCAACCAATCTACCAGCCAGTCTACCAACCAGTCTACCAGCCAGTCTACCAACCAACCTACCATAACCAACCTACCAACCAATCTACCAGCCAGCTCTATCAGCCAGTCTACCAACCAACCTACTAACCAGTTTCTACCAACTAATCTACCAGCCAATCTACAGCCAATCTACCAACCAACCTATTAACCAATCTACCAACCAACCTACTAACCAATCTACCAACCAACCTACCAGCCAATCTACCAGCCAATCTACCAACCACCTACCAACCAATCTACCAACCAACTACCAACCTATAAACCAATCTACCAACCAATCTACCAACCAACCTACCAACCAATCTACCAACCAACCTATCAACCAACGGACGCGAAAAAATATAGAGGCCTTTGGTGTTGCTTATAGCCAGCCGACCGCAAAGGGCCATACAAGAGCTGTCACCTCAATGAAGTCAACTCTCAAGTCACACACACACACACACACACACACACACACACACACACACACACACACACACACACACCGTTTTGAGTGAATTTTCGTTTAACATCACACATGTGAAAAGACGTAAAATTGAAGTACTACTACTACTACTACTACTACTACTACTACTACTACTACTACTACTACACACACGCACGCACACACACATACACACTCAACTTATCAATCATATTTTTCTAAAAAAAAAAAAAAAAAAGAAAAAAAAAAAAGAAAAAGCTTCGGGATTTCATTAAAATCTTTCTACCGTAAAATCTTAGAGCAGTTGTAAAATGTTGATCTCTTTCAAAAATCCGAAGATCACATCAGTGGGGACATCTCTGAACAAGGTTTTCATGGAGTCTGCTATAAAGTGTTATGTCTGACGTCATGCAAGTCCCAACACTCCCAAAAGGATATTATGTTTCATGTCTGGCATGACCTAAGTCTTAACGCTGTATAAGAACATGTTTTAAAGCGAGTGATACATAAAAATGGAATGCTCCACAGAAGTCCTTGGTATATATGAAATATACCTCACGTTTATTACCTTCTCCTAGGGACTAATTCAGCAAGAGTTTATTACATTTACAAAGTCCGTTTAAAAAAGAAAAGAAAAGAAAACGAAAAAAAAACCTCGTTAAATTAGTCCCTAGGAGATGAGAATGAAGGTGAGCACGGTAGAGATGTGGTGGTGGGTGGGGGGGGGGGGGGGGGGGGGGGGGGGGGGAGAGGGGAGGGGGGAAGGGAAGGGAAGGGGGGGCGTGCGTGACGGGCTCGCCGGAATTCCTGACCGTTTGTCAACCAGGGGTCATCGTGATTTACTTCCCCTGCTTACGGCTGCGCGTCAGTCACACGGTGCTTGTAGCAGAGACACTACACGAAGGTTTTTTGCTTCGGGTAACACAACAACAGGGGGGACGTAGGAGGGGAAGGGAGAGGGGGGACAGGATAGCCATTAATTGAGGTAAACGCAAGCTTAGATATGAGAGAGAGAGAGAGAGAGAGAGAGAGAGAGAGAGAGAGAGAGAGAGACACACACACACACACACACACACACACACATTGGAAGGGGGGGGGGGGGGGGGGGGACGGGGAGGGAGGCTAGTTTAATGTGGCGTAGATATACCTGAGGTGGGGGTTTTTTTTTTTTTTTTTTCCTGCAGCCTCCTTCTTGTAGGCCGTCTTTTGTGCCCTCTGTATTGTCCCCCCCCCCCCCCCCCCCCCCCCCCCCCCCCCCCCTTGTCTTCTATACCAGTGTCCTTGTGGTCTTCTGGTTGGCGAAAAACACCAAGCGCAGGCCAAGCATTTGCAGGTCAAGTTATTCTTCCCTCTGTGTGCGAGTGTGTTCGTGTGCGCGCGCGCGCGCGCGCGCGCGTGTGTGTGTGTGTGTGTGTGTGTGTGTGTGTGCGCGTGCGCGTGCGTGCATTCGTGTGTGTTTGTGTGTGTGTGTGTGTGTGTGTGTGTGCGCGCGCATGTGTGTGTGTGCGTGCGTGTTTGTGTGGTTGCGAGCGTGCGTGCGTGTGTGTGTGTGTGTGTGTGTGTGTGTGTGTGTGTGTGTGTGATGATACTGTTCTTTCAATAATGTGTATGTTGTGTGTGTGTGGACATGCACGATCTGTGTGTGTGTGTGTGTGTGTGTGTGTGAGAGAGAGAGAGAGAGAGAGAGAGAGAGAGAGAGAGAGAGAGAGAGAGAGAGAGAGAGAGAGAGAGAGAGAGGTGACTGGTTCAAATTTCACAGGCTTGTCTGCACGTGCAGCATTCGAACAATCTATTTTTGAAGTTGTCAGCTCTCGAGGTGCAAAAAAAACTGATCAAAGCGTGCCCCCAGGATGAAATCCTTCTCCAGCGACAAATCAAAAAGGTATACAACTATACACTGTACACTAGCAGTCCCTTTTCATCACCTTTCAAAATAGCTCTGGAATCAGATGGACATAACATAGTTTTTGGTTAGGTTCCCAGCCACGTGGGCATTCGAGGCAACGAGTTGGT
>JADBJO010000065.1:252226-292226 GCA_016801955.1 Conus betulinus
GTGTGTGTTGTGTGTGTGTGTGTGTGTTGTGTTTGTGTGTGTGCGTCAGTGTGCGTGCGTTGCTGTGCGTGCTGTGTGTGTGTGTGTGTGTTGTATGTGTGTGTGGTGTTGTGTGTGTGTGGCGCGCGATAGCGCGCGTGACTGCGTGTGTATGTGTGTGTTGTGTGTGTGTTGTGTTGTGTTTGTGTGTGTGTGTGTGGTTGTTGTGTGTACTATACACGATAAAGAATACGGCGAAGGAGAATGCATACCCACAAGTGAATGCCGGCAACTGTCCTTACCAATGGGCATGGGAAGCTGACAGAATTCACGCAAATCACGTGGTCTGACATCATCGACATGTGTGCATTAACTGGCAGAGGCAGAGACGGAAACCAGCATCAGAGACGAAGTTTCCAACAGTGTAGTTTCCTCATTCAGGTTCTTTGTGTTTGAAATCCGCTTCATCGCAGATAGATTGACCAAACAAAATATAGCATTGTCTTAAAGAGCTTGGGGTCAAAAAACAACATATTTGTTTCTAAGTGTATTCCAGCCAGTATCCCTGGCGTGCACTGAACGATAATCTCTCAATCTACAAAGAAGGACTTTCTGGTTTTGTCTGATTCACTGTCAGCTTTGGAGACCATAGCTGGCCGTATAATCCCCTCCATCATCCCCAACTTCTACACTTTTTTTTTTTTTTTTTTTTCTAAACGCTTTAAAAACCCAGTTGAAAGCGGAAGGTCACAAAATCGAATTCTGGCTTGGGTTCCCGGTCATGTTGGCATCGGAGCGAATGAAATGGCTGGTCGTTTGGCAAAGAATGCCACAACAGGGAAACTGTATAAGATATCTATCCCTATACAGATCTAAAACCAAAAGTTAATGATTATGTCAGAAACTGCTGGCAGGAGCATTGGAATACACAGACGGATAACAAACTCTTTCAGATCCAATCCAAACCTAGAAGAGTTTCCTCTCATCTACCTGAGGTGGTCGCAAAAAAGAGAAACAGCTCTATGCCCGGCTGCCACACCGGCCATTCATATTTTACTCATTCGTACCCTTTAAAGAGCGAAGAAGCCTCCGTGGGTGCATTCCATATTGAGTACCACTCACAATGAAACATATTCTTTTAGAGTGTTGGGACTTGCATGATGTAAGACACAAACATTTTTACAGCAGATTCCATGAAAACCCTTGTTAAGAGATGTTCCACCACCTATGCGATCTTCTTTGAATTCTTGAAAGAGATTAACGTTTTTTCCATCGGATCGGAGATTTTTTATAGTGGAAAGATTTTTAACAAAATGTCGGGTGGGTTTTTAGAAATGTGTTTTTAAAGAAAGAGGATGAACGAATTACTTGTGAGTTGACTTCAACGCAGAGACAGCCCTGATATGGCCCCTTTGCGGTCGGTTGGGGGCTATAAGCAACATGACCTTACCTTACCTTACCCCAAACAGTGGCACACGTGATTGATAGAAGAATCATCCGGTGTTTTTACCCACGGAGTAGGTGGACCAGCTGAACGAATCAGTATATCGAAGACAGTAGTGACACCTAAACTTCGCTCTTTGCTCAGAAGTTAACAGATCAGACCCCCCCCCCCCCCCCCTCTCCTTAACACCACTACTCCGTCTCCTCTCTCCTTCCCTCCCCTACTCTTCCCCATGTTGTCCATCCCGTCTTCCACACCTCCGCACCCCCCGCCCAGCTCACCACTTCTTTAAACTACGTATACCTCCCTGCCCCCCTCCCCTCCCCCCACTCCACCCCACCACACCAGCCCTTCCCCCGCTGCGTCAAGCCCTCTTCTTCTTTCTTTCCCCCACACAATCATAATACATTTCTCTTTCAATCGTTTCTAGACTGTGTGAGACGGCGGTAGTTCCCTCCGTCAGTCCGACCGAGCCGCGCTGATTGAAAGAAGAGAGCGAGATAGCGAGAGAGAGAGAGGGGGGGGGGGAGTAGGAAAGGAGGTAATGTGCAAAAGCAATCGGTTTTTGGGTAGTAGGTAGAGAGAGGCCGTGGAAGGAGGGGGGTAGTGGTGGGGGTGTGGGCAGAATGGAATGCGGGGGTGGGGGTGGGGGGTGGGGGGGGTAGGGGGGGGTGGGGGGAATTGACGGCATATCTCTATGCAGTTTGAAGGCATAAAAGGTATTTTGTTGACATTTTTTTTTCAAATTTCGCCGGCGTGGAATCTCTTTAAGAGGCGTTCTTCCGACTGAAAATAGTCGTTTTTACGGAGTGCCTTTTGTGCGTGCGCTTTTAGAGGGCAGAAAGTTTAATGTACAAGGGAACAACGAACGTGACACTACAACATCTCCGTTCCGTCACTGAATGGGTATCTTGACTAATCTGGTGTGTATACACGCGCGTACACGCGTGTATGTGTTGGTGCTGCGCGCGCGCGCGTGTGTGTCTGTTAATGTGTGTGTTAGGGAGAGAGAGAGAGAGAGGAGAGAGAGGAGATAGAGAGGGTGCACGTGATGTGTGTGTGCTGTGTGTGTGAAGACCTTAGAAGGAGGAAGAAAAGAGGAGGGAGAGGGGAGGAGGGAGAGTGAGAGAAGTAATATTATATAATCTATAATATCTATTGATCGATCTAGCGATTCATATATCTATCGATCTTCCTATCGTCTATCTATCTACTTTATCTATGTCCCAGCTGTCTATCTACGCTTTTATCTACTCTATTTATGTGTATCTTTCGTAAACCATTCGCTCTGCTATGCATCTATGTTATTTCATGCTATCATTTCCGGCCATCATCCATATACTTCCATCTCTCTCTGTCCTCCTCTCTACAACAGGGAAGAGAGACCAGAGACAGAGACAGAGGAGTATAGAGAGACTAGAGACAGAGAGCGATACAATAGATATGAGTTAATTGATATAGAGTAGTCAAAAAGAGGGGGCGCGGTAGGGGGCTGAACCCGAAAGCAGGAGGTAAGGGGAATTAATATTGTAAATATTCTACAATTTTACTATGTGAAAGAACAGAGCAAACAACAACAACAACAGACACACGAAGAAAGTGAGGCATACAAAAAAAAAAGAACAAACACAAAAAAAAAAAGGAAAACAACGAAACCATATCTAATTACCACAAAGATAGCACAGTCATAACCCCACCGTCTTTCTATCATCTATCTATGCTACTTATCTATGATCCACATCATGTCTATCTATCTGGTAGTATCTATCTATTTAGGTATCTTTCTACATCCATATCTGTATGCCATCATTCCGTCATCCATCATTATCTATCCATCACATCTTACTCTAGTCTCTCTCTACAAAAATGACGGACAGAAGACAGAGACAAAGGACAGAGAGAATCCAAAGCATAAACAATTGAGACAGATCTACCGGAGAAACCTAGAAGTAACACCAAGAGAGAGATATGAGAGATCTAATTGATAGAAGAGCCATATGAAAAAAAAGGGGAGGAAGGCGGGGAAGGGATACCAATACCAGAGGGAAGTAAAGTACGAAGTAATTACGATAATAAAAAAAGCTAAAGTAATACCACCAACCCCCCCCCCCCCCATGACGAAAGCCCAAAAGAGCAACAACAACAACAACCACAACAACAACAAAAAAAAACAGACAAAAGCCCCCCCCAACAAACAAAAAGAAACAAAAAACAAACGAATACCCCCCCACCCCACCCACCCCCCCATCAACCCCCCAACCCACCACCACCCCCCCCCCACCCCCACCCAACCCCCCCACAAAAAAAAGCCCCCCGAACTTAGATTTTTTAAAAAAAAACCAAAAACCCTGTAAGCCGACCACATTATGTCCCGTCACCCGACTTGAAACCGACTGACAAGAGAGCTCCAGCCCTGGTTGTTCCGACCGTCGCTCGGCTGCACTTTTCCCAAGCCCTTCCCATGACTCACATGGTGACTTTTCGGTTTGAAAGGATCGTTTCAAAGAATCTGCCATGGGAGAGACTGGTGCTGAGACCTTTGAAAGCAAGGTTCCTTGAGAGCCAGAAAAAAAGGGTGGTTGGAGTGGAGGTCGACGGTTGAGCTTGCTTGCCGCATTTTACTTTTAAAAATGTAATGGTTCTGTGCAGGAGGACGAGCAAGTGATGAGGCTTGCTTTAGAGAGAGATGGAGAGGAGAAGAGAGAGAGAGAGGAAGAGGAGCATAGGGAAGACCGAGAGAGAGAAGAGCGAGCGGGAGAGAGAGGCGAGGGAGGGAGAGAGAGCCAGTAGGAGGTGGGTAACAACAGTTCGTCATTCTTGCATCTTAGAGCTATCGAAACGGTGTTTATATTTTTTTCTTCTATTCCTCCTCTGGCTGGTAATTTGCTCCATAAAGATGAGTGAGCCTCCTTTGTGTGTTTATCGATCAGTTGTGTATGCTGTGTTTGCCGCACATATCTCTTATTCTTCGGGACACGAACGCGAGAGGCTGACCGTCCGTAGAAGTGGTAAAGTCTTTTTGACAGTAATCAACACAGTAACGCTTAAAACATGGAACTGGGGCAGCTTGGGAAGAACACACGGGTCGATAGGTTAGTGCGTGCACGCGCGCACGCACACACACACACACAACACACACACACACACACCACCACACACACACACACACACACACACACACACACACACACACACACCACACACACACAAACACTCATACACACACGCACACACAACACACCCACACACACAACACACACAACACACACACACACACACACACACACCACACAACACACACACACGCACACAAAGGGGGGGGGGGGGGGGGGGGGGGAGAGGGGTGGGGAGAGAGAGAGAGAGAGAGAGAGAGAGCGAGCTATTTTACATTTATCTAAAAGAGTGGGGAAAACAGGTTTTCAATTCGAATAGAAAAAGTATATGAAAATATTTTTCTCTGGAAACGGAATACGTTATCTTCAAGGATTTCTCTGAGTATTAATAGCACATCACGAGTAATGCAATTGTATTCGCGCCATCAGGAAATGTATGCGACCTACCGGAAATTGCTCTTTTTGTCAATGTCTTTCACACACACACACACACACTTACACACACGCACACGCGCGCGCGCGCGCGCGCGCGCGCGCACGCACACACACACACACACACACACACACACACACACACACACACACACACACCACACACACACACACCTATACATGTATGTATGTCTATTCATACACATAGATAAATTGATAGATGGATAGAAAGATAGGTAGACAAATAGATATATAGATAGACAGACAGACAGACAGATAAGCACGTAGGCAGGCAGGCAGGCAGGGTAGATAGATAGATAAGAAGAAAAAGAAAGAAAGAAGGCTGGTTATCCCAGAAAAAATGACATTTAACGTGCAGATCTATGAAAAATTGAACTTTTAAGTCGAAAAAAAAAAAAGGTTTTGAAAAATTACCATTTGACATTTCAATTTCGAATTCTTTCTCTCTGTAGATTGTAGCGTTTTTCAATATGAATTAGAAAAGTCGTTCAAGCCAGTTTGGAGGTTGTGTACTTTGTAGTAGTGTGTGTGTGTGTGTGTGTGCCGTGCGGCGCGCGCGCGCGCGCGCGCGCGCGCGCGCGCGTGTGTGTGTGTGTGTGTGTGCGAGCGAGCGCTCGCACGTACATGCGTGCGTGCATGTGTGCGTGCGTGCATGTGTGCATGCGCGCGCGCGCGCGCGCGCGCGCGCGTGGTGTGTGTGTGTGTGTGTGTGTGCGCGCGCGCTCGCGCATTTGTGTGTGTGTGCGTGTGCGTGCGCGCGTGCGCGTGTATGTTCGTGCGCAGTGCACGTGTCCGTTTTGTGTCCGGAGTGATCTTTTTCTCAACGTCCTCACAGCCCGAAAAGGGCCCAGAGTGGCCCGCCTAGTTCATACTGGAACTGAAACGAACGAAACAACTTGAAAGGCGCTTTGGGAGGAGAGAGAGAGAGAGAGAGAGAGAGAGAGAGAGAGAGAGAGAGAGAGAGCAGACCTCTGCTAAAGGGAACAGTCCTTCGTATCCGCACGAAGCCAACAAAATCGTAGCTATCAATACATCCAGAACGCTTAACTTTTTTGCTGAAGTGCTTTGCATTATTTTCTCCAGAACTTGACGAACGTGTAGGAAAATGCTCTCTCTGGCAATGTTAAGAAAAGAGATTTTTTTTTTACATGGTTCCCCTCTCTTTGGGTTGGGATCTACACGAAAAGTTAACACAGTTCGTAGTCGGGCCGTATTCCATCGTTTCATCCAGGTTCTTTGAAATCGTTTCATGTTATCTGAGCTTGCTGACAGACGGACTGACAGACACATAGGTAAAAAGCATAACGCACTTGGTGGAGGTGGCTCAAGACTCGGTTATGATAATGGTGAAGTTTTTTTTTTTTTTTTTTTTTTTTTTCAATTTTTTTTTTTAACTGGTCCACGTCAGTGTCGGAATAAAAGCAACAAAACTAGCAGCAACAGCAACAATGTTACTACTGTTAATAACAACAACAGCCAACACAACAATGGTAATGTTTATGAAAACAAAGATAATAACAATAAGAATGTTGACAGTAACGGTTGCCCCCTCCCCCCCCCCCCCCCCCCCCCCCCCCCCCCCCCCTCCTTCACCCCCCCCGCTTTTTATTTGTTAGTTTTTTTTTTTTTCACGTTTTTTTTTTTTTTTTTTTTTTAAAAAAAAAAGACCTAAGGATTCGTCTTTATTATTCACATCGCTTCTACATAGAAATAATGGTACTTCTAATAACAGCAACAACAACAGTCATATAATAATATATAATATAGTAATAAACAATAGTAGTATTTTTTTATTATTATTATTATTATTATTATTATTATTATTGTTGTTGTTGTTGTTAGTGTTGTTATTGTTTGATAGATAATAAAAAAAATCAGTTATTGCTATTCATTCTTATTATTGTTATCATTGTTATTCATGTTGTTGTTCTTGATGTTGTTTGTTGTTATTGTTGTTGTTGTGGTTGAATAGCCGTAACTGACGTGTTGATCGTCGTCATCATTGTCCTGTCCCTCATGCTGCCCGTAGTCAACGTGTTTTGTCCATGCCGAGAAGCAGCAACCTTACTCATATTCTTCTGGTACTGCTACATGTTGACGAACTTCTCAATACTGTTGTTTTCATTATCGTAATTAGGAAATAAAAATTGTCCTGTAGGTGACAGTGTTGATTGTCACAACTGATGTTAATACATTTTCTTATTTGTTTTCCTATTCTTGTTCTTTCTTTTTCTTGTTTCTATCATTATCACTATCATCATCATTGTAATCAATAGTAGTAGTAGTGGAGGTGGTGGTGGTAGTGGACGCAGTAACATTTTTGCGGTCGTTGCTATAGAATAACACCGCCCCGTCACTCTAAGCCCTACATGTGCCAGCCGAGTTTAGGAAAGACATTTTGTTGCCATGGGGACCACCACCTTCGGACATTGTTACCACACTTCATACCTCGTTCTCTTCGCACGGTGATCGTTTCTGGCCACTGATGGGCTTCTCCCCAGGGGTGACCAGTGTCCAAGGCTGCGGACAACACGTGCGTCCGTACGAATTGGGGGAAAATCTAGCTCTGAATTATGTATGTCTCAGGAGACAAACCATCTGAGTGCTTTGGCGACAGACATTGAGCTGGGCAGTACAGGTTGTTTGCCTTTCAGCGTACATTGTTGAGTAAGATGAGACCAAGGTAGGGGTTTTTAGGGGAACAGTGTTTCACGATAAAGCTGCGATGTTTTGAAGAGTAGTTGGACTGAGAATTTGACGGACATTTCTGTGGGTTGAAATGCACCCCAAACTCCGCCACCCACACCCCTTCTTTCCCACTCCCATATGGACAAAGTCATCATGCATGGCAAATGTCATGGTCTCGTTCTCTGTAAACAGTCTCTGGGAGACAGGTGAATTTGTGATTTGATGGACAGGTCATTGTTGATGTGACAGAGGAGACACTTGTTTCAAGCCTTCTTTTTTTTTTTTTTTTTTTTTTTAGGATATTTTAAGGTGAAGGCCTTCCTTTTTTTTAATAGGATATTTTAGAGTGAAAGCCTACCCTTTTTTTTTTAAGGATATTTTAGAGTGAAAGCCTTCCCTTTTTTAAGGATATTTTAGAGTGAAAGCCTTCCCTTTTTTAAGGATATTTTAGAGTGAAAGCCTTCCCTTTTTTTTAAGGATATTTTAGAGTGAAAGCCTTCCCTTTTTTTTTTGAGTTGATATTTTCAGCACCCAGTGGTGTCAAGGAAGGGTGGTGGTGATGGAGTTTGAAAGCTGTCTTACAGTGGTGCAGAGGCCAGGCCAGGCCAGTCAGTTTGCGGAAAATAGGGACTGTCGGAGGAAGCGCTGATGCTCTTGGTGAATGTGCTGTTCCCTGTAAATGATATTATGGTCCGACAGGTCTGGCACACCCTCTGTTGCTGTAAACCGTAAGGAGTTGTTTGTAAGGAACAGATCCAACGTTTTCACTGCTATATAAGGGAAAGTGACCAACTGCTCCAGTACCGCCAACTTGACGGAGTCAGGGAACCTAAGGATGAAGTCGTGGGTGTATTGCTCTCGTTTCAGCCTGCATGTCGTCCAAGACATAGCTGGAAAGAAACGTTGGGACCCTCCGATCATGACATGAGCGCATGTGGACTGCGATGGGTATAGACTGAAAAAAACAGTAAATGAAATATTCTCTGTCTTCATATGTCACCCACAAAATTTCTTACACAGTGGCTCCCATACTTTTCTTCATGGGATTAATACATTAATTTCTCAAAGGCTTCCAAATGATATGGCCAACGGCCCATTGTTTTGTTTTCTTTGTTAATTTGTTTGTTTCAGTCATTTTGTTTTTGTTTCTATTTAACTTCTTTTCTGTTTGTCCTTTGTGGTTATTACTATGCTTATATATGTCTTTTATTAGGCAAAGAAACGCATATAATGCTCATTGATGGATAATGACGATGAGGATGATTACGATCATTATGATGATGATCATGATGATTGCTTTATGGTTGTTATCATTGTTTTGTGCCGTTTGTACTCCTTATTTGTAATTTGTGATTTTGTTTTGAAATAAAGCAAGATTCATTCCAAAAAGAAAAAAAAAGTAAATGAAATACTCTCCGTGACATTTCCAGCATTTGAATTTTCTTGCGCTTGAGACGAAATTCGTGAATGTTGTCGAAAAACATCAAAGTAAATCTGCAACAGTTGTCGAGTTCCTGGCCTCCCGTGACGCAGCTGAGAATCGCGTTGTTGGTGCCATGACAAACACACCCCCCCCCCCCCCCCACCCATCCCTCTTTGGCATCGCTCGCTGCGCATGCTCGGTAAATTTGTAAGAGAAAAAAAAAACAAAAACAACACACAACACTTAAAGCAATGTTTACATTGCCAGTGTAAAAAACAACACAACGCTTAGTGCAATGTTCACATTACCAGTGTCAAAGGTCACAGGTGACAGATCATCTGAAAGTCCTGAATCGGAAGAAGAGGATTCAATCCGTCAAACTGAAAGGGGGAAAAAATGAAGCCAGGTGATTATTGTGAAGGGGTTCAAGATCTGATCCTCGCCATATTTGAAGTCAAACCGTTCGACAGAATTGGAGGTATGCATTTTACATAAACAACAATATTAATAATTCCCATCAGCCCGTTTTAATTTTTGATCGAAACTTTCCAGAGTGTGTGCTCTCAAAGTCCACAACTTATTAGTTACCATGCTGGGAATAGATACTGGAAATCGCATTCAGCCACAAAGTGCACACTTTAGTGCATGAGGAAAGTTAAAGGCTGAAGTGCCAGCAGAAGATAAGATAAGAGTCAGTTGGGTGAGGTAGTCACGCGCCTTGGTTCAAAGGCTTGCCTCTACTAGCAACGAAAGAATGTAGTTGTGTTGCTTAGGCTGTCAGAAGTGCTGAAATACGAAAGCCGACAGTGATGTGTTAGCAAGTGTATCATCTTTTATACGTGCAGAGCTTAATCCAAGCGCGGGATTGGTACAATCCCCCGAAAATCTGTTTCCATCTCGCAATTTTCGAGTCTTAACGCGGGCAGACTCCCGCACAGTTGCAGGACTGCCTGCCCTGTTCACTGATCGTTGCGGGCGCTCGTTTGTCGTCTGCCTGAAAAACTGAAACTAGGACTGAGCAGGAGCGAACGATTTCTTGATATTTCATTGGCTGTTAGTGTAAATCAACCAATCGGCGGCGTTCGTTCATCTCCTCCATCTCGATCACCGACGAGAAGTTACGAGAGGTTTTAGGCGCCATATTGGATATTTTTCCAAAATGAAGCGTGCACCCACCCTATTCGACTTCGACTTTCGTGGAGGAAAAGTGAAAAAAAAAAAAAAAAAAAAAAAAAAAAAATTCTGTGCCATGCCAGGATGGAGAAGATCACGAAGAAACCCGACTACATCCAAACCTCGCGGAAGCAGCCAGGAAAGAGTGCCAGTGCAAGGGAACACCGGTTTCAAGACGATTGGCTGGCCCTGGAGAAGGGGGGGGGGGGGGGGGGGGGGGGGCCCTTTTTTGATAGGGGGGGGGGGGTTGGCCCCCATTTTTTTTTTTGATAATCCTAGATTAAGCTCTGTATGTGTCATTGCGCGATGTTCTTCATTTACTATCTGTGTGTCTGTCTGTCTGTCTCTCCTACCTCCTCATCTCTGTCAGGGGGTGTCTACTTTCGCCGAGACGATTTTCGCTGAGTGGACGTCTGCCTGGTTACTATGTTTATGGAGAGACAGTCCTATCAATATAACTCGGTTGTTAAGTGCGTAAGACGTTGGTTAAAATTGACAAGAATGGGTGAATCTAGACTTCCTCGTAAAGCTTATAGAATGTTGTGTGATGTAGATATACGTGGCAAGAAAATTGGGTTTTCAAATGTCCATTTAAAATTATACATGTTTAGATTTTGGTTATGTATAGCTTGATCAAGGTCTAGAGGGATCGAATGAGTTCCCCAAAATCTTGAGAGAAAAGTTATTTCATGCAGGTGACGAGAATGAAATTTTCATTTTAGTAACAGTGAAAAAAGTTCCATGTATATAGATCTTTTTGCACTCTGCATGATGTAGATATTTACTGATGAACTAGACATTTGAAGAATATTTTTTTTTTCCAGATTTAGGTGTGACATTTCTGAAATAGCGGAACAGCGACTTCGTGACAAAACACGTAGTAATACTGAATTAAAATGTCCGCTTTGCCAAAATGAAAAGGAAGATGAATGACATTTTGTTGTTCTGTTTCGAACGATTTAAGAGCACAGTACACACCGTCTAATTTTTGGAAAAATCTTAGTCAGTTCAGATTGACACTGCTAATGGCGTGTAAGGATGAACGAACTGTTGGACAATTGTCAGTATATCTGTAAAAAGCATTTGAGATGCGTTCTGTTGTCGTGTCTGGAATGCATAGTGAAAACGTATTGATAATAACATAATTTTGTAATTCTGCCAGATCAGATTTATTTTCTGTTTTACATGCACTCGTTCATGAGGGACAGTGGCCTACACATGAATAAACTTCCCCGTATCTGCATCATCATCATCATCCCCCCCAGCCCCCCCCCCCCCCCCCCCCCCCCCCCCCCCCCCCCCCCCCCCCCCCCCCCCCCCCAGCCCCCCCCCCCCCCCCCCCCCCCCTTCTGCGTTTTTGGTCAGTCTCTCTCTGTTTTTTTTTTGTTTGTTTGTGTGTTTCTTCGTTCGTCCCTATCATCCTTTCTTTCTCCCTTCCCTCCCCCCCCCCCTCCCCGCTCTCATTTCCGTTCGCACACACACACCCTTCTTCCACATCAGTGGCAAACTGTCTGACCCCCTTTTTTCCCTTTTTCTGAGAGGATCTCTCTCTCTCTCTCTCTCTCTCTCTCTCTCTCTCTCTCTCTCTCTCTCTCTCCCCTCCCTCCTCTCTCTGCCTCTCTCTCTCCCTCTCTCTCCCTCCCTCTCTCTTCTCCCCTCCTCTCTCTCTCTCTCCCTCCCTCTCTCTTCCCCCCCCACATTCTCCCCCTCCCCCCCCTCCCCCTTCTTCTCTCTTCTCTCTGTCTTTTTGTTTCACTCTGTTTGTCTGTCTCCCTCCCTTTCTCTATTTCTGTCTGCCTGCCTGCCCGCTTGCCTGTCTATCTGTCTGTCTGTCTCACTCTGTCTCTGTCTGTCTGTCTCACACTAATTCTGTCTGCGTGCCTGTCTATCTGTCTGCCTGCCTGCCTCCGCCTGTCTGTCTATCTGTCTGTCTGTCTGTCTGTCTGTCTGTCTCTCTCCCTCCCCCTCCCCCCCTCTCTCTCTCTCTCTCTCTCTCTCTCCGCCCTTTCTTTGTCCCAAACCCAGACTCAGTGTCTTGTGTATTTGTGTTTCTGTCAGAACATTCATTCTTTGTTTAAAGCAGAAAAGTTACGAGTAGACAAAAACGACAGAAGAAGGCGCGCGCGCGCGCGCGTGTGTGTATGTGTATGTGTGTGCGGGAGTGCGCGCGCGCGTGTGTGTGTGTGTGTGTGTGTGTGTGTGGGGGGGGGGGGGTGTAGTCAAGAGGACAAGGGAAGACGTGTGTCGTCCATCATTGCCGGACGCGCCAGATTGTCAGACCTGATTGGATTCCGGCTTTTACTGCTGAACGGCTTTAAGAAGACTGAGTCCTCTGTCTGTCTGTCTGTCTGTCTGTCTCTGTATGTGTGTGTGTGTGTGTGTGTGTGTGTGTGTGTGTGTGTGTGTGTGTGTGTGTGTGCAAGCGCGCGCGTATGTGTGTGTGTGTGTGTGTGTGTGTGTGTGTGTGTGTGTGTGTGTGTGTGTGTGCAAGCGCGCGCGTATGTGTGTGTGTGTGTGTGTGTGTGTGTGTGTGTGTGTGTGTGTGTGTGTGTGCAAGCGCGCGCGTATGTGTGTGTGTGTGTGTGTGTGTGTGTGTGTGTGTGTGCGTGTGTGTGTGTGTGTGGTGAGCACCTCAAGTGCTGCGTCAAGCTGGCTGAATGTCCAACACACACGGCCGTTGCTTGTATTCAAGACCACCACCACCACACAACAACATCAACAGCAACAACAATAACAACAACTACAACTACAACATCAACTAGAAAACATTCATCAACATGTTCTCTAGCTTAGACTCTGTGGATCACAGAGCAGTAGCGCAATGTTCACAGATAACACCATCCAGGCCTCAACAGACAACCCCGTCTCTTACCTTTTTTCTGATATATTGCAATGTTTTTGCAGGGCCGGACACGTAGAGGTTATGGCAACAAGGTCATCATACATAGAATATTGACAAACAATGTGAATATTCGACCTACCGACCGATATCAAATCGGTTTGGAAAAAAAAAAAACACACACAAACCTTTGACATATTCTGAATGTGAAACGTTTGCTTCGTAAGAGCCGTTTAGGATGATGGAGGTTTTAATAGAACATCATTCTGATTTATATAGCTCTTGGGAAGCAGTCTGGCAAAATAGTAATAATAATAATAATAATATTAATAATAAGGCTTGGGTATGTCCCAGGCTTTTGGGAAGAGTTTGAATGATACAGGTGCTGATGCCATTCTGGCATGTCTTGTTCACTACATGACTGTGCCCACCTTGTTGTCTTCATCTGCACAGAACGCTAAAGTCTGTTTCAGTTTTCGATGTCATTCTGAACCTTACAGCTTTTTGTTAAACCCAGTCTGTATGATGACAGATTTGGAACTGTCATATTCTTGATAATTCATATTCTTGATAATTCATTTTTTTTTTTTTTCCCAAGCCAGTCTTATTAATGTAGATTTTATTTCTGAAGCAAGCTTTTCTATGAGCATCAGGGCAGATGAAAAGAAGAGGTTAGCTGACTGAAGAATATATCAGGAAACGGTAGAAAAATGGGGAGAAAGTGAATTTTTGCGGACGTGAAGGTGGTGACGGATGGGGATAAGAAAGAGAGACCCCCCCCCCCCCCTCCCAACTCACACACACACACACACACACACACTCTCTCCTCTCTCTCTCTCTCTCTCTCTCTCTCTCTCTCTCTCTCTCTCTCTCTCTCTCACACACACACTGATCACTTACTTTACTTACTCACATACACACACACACACACACACGCGCGCGCGCGCGCGCGCGCGCGCGCAATGTTTTTACATGATATATCCTTGTGTATATGTTTATGCCTATGTACATGTCTGTTTATGCGTGTGTATGCTTTGTAAACAATGTATTAATATTGTACATAACTTAACTCTCTCTCTCTCTCTCTCTCTCTCTCTCATCTCTCCTCCCTCTCTCTCCTCTCCTCTCTCTCTCTCTCTCTCTCTCTCTCTCTCTCTCTCCTCTCTCTCTCTCTTTTGTTACTTCCTTGATATGATAAGTATAATAGGCTTGAATTCTTTTTTGTACTCCCTCTCCCTCCACCCCCACGCGCCTCCATCCTATCCCCTCCCTCCTCCTATTTCCTCCCTCCTTCTCATCCCCCTCATATTTCACCTCCACCACCTCCCTCGCCCTTTTTCCGCTGATTTTCACTCTTTGTATTTCTTCGTTTTTATATTTGTTTTATTATTCAAGTTTCTTTGTTTTGTTATGATGACTTGATGTAAAAAAAAAAAAAAAAAAAAAAAAAAAAAAAACGGTTTCTTCTCTGCTTATTCAATGTTCCATCTGAAATAAAAGTCTGACTTGACTTGGCACACACACACACACACACACACACACACACACACACACACACACACACACACAACACACACACACACACACACACACACACACATGCACACACCGCATGCACGCACGCACGCACGCACGCACACGCACGCACGCACGCACACTCACACACCACACACACATACCCGCACTCACCACACCCACACAACCCCCAAACCATCCACTCAAACCGACAAATGAGTATTTTCTAGTTTATATCTCAAGAACATACAACGGCTGACACTCTCTCCACGCATATTTGCATAACAAGGTGATTATTAGCATGGGCGACAGATCTTCGACCCTCTTTTTCCTCTGCGGGGGAGATGAGGTTTTCACCTGTGTGTGTTTGGTTGTTACCTTTGCCAAGGTCATGGCCATTCATCGGCATCCCGTGGTTCTGATTTCCTCTCCGCTAGCGTTCTGTTCTCACCTGCAAACCTTCGTTATCATCGCCAACCTTATTTTTTCACCCGATCCCTTGATTTCTTTTTTTTTTTTTTTTAACCTTCACTAAGGTTGTTTTTCACACCTGCATTACTTGGTTTGTCACCTTGTCCAAAGAGTACTTTTCACCTGTATCCCTTGGTTTGTTACCTTGTCCAAGGTTATGTTTTCACCTGGATTCCTTTGTTTGTCACCTTCTTCAGAGTTATGTTTTTCACCCGGCATCCCTTTCTTTCGTTACTTTGTCCAAGGTTTATGTTTTCACCTGCATCCCTTTTTATTTGTTACCTTTGACAGGGCTAGTGTTTTCACCTGCATTTCTTTGTTACCCTCGTCCAAGATTCTATATTTTTTTACCTGCATCCCTTTGTTTGTTTACTACTTTGTCCAAGGTTAAGTTTCCTCCTGCATTCCTTGCTTCGTTTACCTCCGGCAAAGTTATATTTTCATCCGCATACTTTGCCAACAATGTCTGGTTTTGCCCTAATGTTGTTTTTTTTTTCCTTACGGTTACGGTTTATGAATTTGACACATAGGCTACAGAACCTATTTTAATCCAGCTCGGGGAAAGAGGGAATGTGGACCACAAGAGAACTCGTGTGAATCTGTTACGGATCTCAGGTGGTTAACGGCGGGAGAAAGGATCCGTTTTCCCACGATTATTACAAATTTGTTCACGCATGTTCCATTGAACCGATCAGAAAAAAATAAGAAAAAAACGTAAGTGGACACATGAAATGTAAACTAAGAACGAACCCATGAAATTTTGGAGCAGATCCTTGAGGAGAATCCGGGATGTAACCAGCGGGTACAAGATCCGTCCAGAAAAAATTATTACACATCGTTCCAGGTCATGAAACTTGTGACACTGCTTTTTACACACACACACACACACACACACACACACACACACACACACACACACACACACCACACTCACCTCCCTTCACTCTCTCTCTCTCTCTCTCTCTCTCTCTCCTCTCTCTCTAACACTCTCTCACACACACACACACACACACACACACACACCACACACTTTCACGCACACATACTCATAGGCATAGGCAACACACACATACATTCCACATACATACATAGACATACATACATACATACATATACATACATACATACATACATACATGTATACAATCAAACAACAAGCAAAACAAACGAACGTCCATTCATACCCCCCCCCCCCCCACACACAACACACACACATACAGAAACGCGCGCGTGGCGTGCTACACACACACACAGACACACACACACACACACACACACACACACACACACACACACACGTACATACATACGCACGACGCACACATCCACACACACTTAACACACTCACACACACACACACACACACACACACACACACACACACACACACCACACACACACACACAGTCTCTCTCTCCCTCTCCTCTCATCTCTCTCCCGCTCTCTCTCTCTCTCTCTCTCTCTCCTCTCACCGTGACGTGACTTTGTTTCGCCTTCTCCCCAGAGAAACTTCTCAGCAGTTTTGCCCGTGGCATCGTACCACTCTTCTTTCCCATCGCACAGACCTTTGGTAGAGCAAAGGGGCCACACGCTCCTGTAATCAAAACCAGGCCCAAACGCTGCCGTTTTCAGCTGTGCAACCGCTTCAGAGGCACCACTTGTGTTTAAGCCCCTCAGCACGTCATTTTTTTTTTCTTTGAGAAATGGAGTTGCAGTTATTATTAATTTTATCAAACTGGTATTAAACAACAACAACAACAACAACAACAACACCCACCACCACCTCGGACCCGTGAGATCAGGGGACGCTCTGTTCGTACCCTAACCGCCTTGGTATGTCTGTGTCTTATATAAGGCAGACGATCCGTCTCGCTGCTAATATCCACGTGCATCCTTCAGGAACTGGCTTTCGTCTCGGAAGTCTGCTGACGTATATCATGCAGCGGATGGTCGAATTCGTGAGCAAGGTTACAGAGAAAGTGGATTCTTCTTCTTCTTCTCCGGTCTCCGTCCTGTCTCTTTCCTCCTTCTTCTCTTTCTTTCTTCTTTTTTTCTTTCTTCTTTCTCCGCTTTCTCTTTTTCTTCTTTTTTCTCCTTCTTCCCCTTCTTACCTTCTCCTCTTCTTCTTTCTTCCTTCTATTCTCCAGGCTTTCCCTTTTCTTCCGTTCCTACGCCTCGCTCTTTTCTTTTTCTTGTTCTTTCTTCCTCCCCCACCCACCCCCCGTCTCCTCTTCTTTCTCCCGCCCCCCCCACTTCTCTTTCTTCTCTTCTCTCTTTCATTCTCTTTCTTCTCTTCTGGTTTACTTTCTCGCGCTTTTCTCTCCCGTTCTCGCGCCCCCCCACCCCCTTTCTCCTCTTCTTCTCGCTTCTTCGTCTTCCTCTCTTCTCCTCCTTCTCTCTTCTTCTCTTCTCCGGGCTTTTGAGCTCCCGGTCCTTTTTCTCCTTCTTCGTCTTCTCTTCCTCCTTCCTCCTCCGTCTTCATCTTTCAGAGTTGTCCCTCCACGTTTGCTGCTCCGTTCTTCCCTTTCTTTCCCTTTCTGCTTCTCTCTCTCGCCCCCCCCCCTTCTTCTCCGCAGTCCTCTCACTCTCCGCCCCCCCCTCCTCCTCTTCCGCCCCCTTCGTCTTTCCTCCGCCCCCTTTCTTCTTCTCTTCCGTGTGCTCTCTCCCCCTCCTCTCATTCTATCCTCCTTTTCTTCCTCTTCTTCTTTCTCCGTTCTTTTTCCTTCTCCGCTTTTCCTCCTTCATTCCTTTCTTCTCTCTTCTCTTCTCTCCGCCGCACCCCCCCCTTCTCCGTTCTTTTGGGCTTTCTCTCTCGGCCGCCCCCCCCCCCCCCCCTTTCTCTTCTCTTCTCTTCGCTTCCCCCGCTCCTCGCGTTTGTCTTCTTCTTCCCGCCCCCCCGCCCTTCTCTCTTCTTCTCGTCGCCCCCCCCTCGCCCTCTCCTTCCCTTCTCCGCCTTTCTTCACTCTCTCACTCCCCGCCCGCGTTCTCGTTTCCGTTTCGCTTCTCTCTCTTCTTGTCTTCTTTCTTGCTCCGCCTCCGTCGCCCCCACCCCCCCGGCCCCCCCCCCCCCCCCCCCCTGCTTCGCTCTCTCGTATCCAGCTCTCTCTCGCTATCTTCTCTCCTCTCTCTGTGTCTCTTGTCTCTCTGTCTCTCTGTCCGATTTTCCTCTAGCTGTGGCTCATAGTAGCTTCTCTTTCTTGTTTTGTTGTTGCCATGTCAGTCTAGCGAGAGTGGCGGAGATTAGAGTAACGGGCATTGGGCTATGGTCTGTGGCAGTGGCGGATGGCCGTGTCAGTGTTTGCACAGCCGACTTTGTGTCCGTCGGTGTGTTTATCTCTATCTCACGAAACGCGGGGGCTGCTTTCTCTTCTTCTTCTTCTTCTTCTTGCTCTTCTTCTTCTTCTTTCTTCTTCTTCTTCTTCTTCTTCTTGATCATCATCATCATCATCTCATCTCATCATCATCTTCTCTCTGTTTCTTGTTCTTCTTTCTCTTTGGCCTTCTTTCGTCTTTCTTGGAAAAGCCGTGCTCTCTCTCTCTCTCTTCCTCGCTCGGCTCCTCGCCTAATCTCCTCCGTCTCTCACAACCGTCTCTCTCTCTCTCTCATCTTGGCCTCAGTCGTCAGTCTACTCTCTGTCTGTCTGCCTCTCCGGCGTGCTCCCCCCTCCTCTTTCTCTCTCTCTCATCCCCTCTCCTCCCTCTTCTCCCCTCTCTCTTTCTCTCTCTCCCTCTCTCCGCTCTCTCAGTACACTAAAGCTCATTTTGGGGACACACGATGAACACAACACACACGCACATCCCACACACACACACACCCAAGCACACAACACGACGCACGCACGCACGCTACGCATGCTCATCAACGCACCCACACACACACACACAGCACACACACACACATCACCTGCACACTCACACACACAACACACGACTTCATCAAACATACACACCACACACAACAATAGCATACACAGCACACATACACAACTTGTGAGAGGTACGGCACAATGCATAGAAAGTTCTGGCACTCCATTTTATTATTGCTTTCGTCGGTCTGTTCCTCTGTGGGCGGAGGCAATTTGACGTGTGCGGTTGCTGCTCTCCTCTCTCATCTCTCAAACTTATCGAGATCTATCGTCCATTCTCTCTCTCCAGTGTCCTCTTCTCTGCTCTCGTTCTCTCCACACTCATCCTCTCTCGATCTCCTTTCTCTCTCTCCTCGGTCGGCACAGACACAGCACACAGACACAGACAGATCAGACCGACAGTACACGCAGCATGCTAACACTACACGCGCGAGCGCGCACCATCTACACCTCACACAACACTACACAAACCACACACACACACACACAGCACCCACACACAACTCACAAACACCTCTCGCGTCCTACACACGCACAGACACATCAACTCACGTCACATCAGAACGACACAATCACACATAACTCAGCACAGATCGGCACACAACACACACACACACATCAACCAACAGGGGCCACACACACACATCACATCACCAATACACACACACACACGATACACTCACACAGGGGGATCACCAACAATTGCTACCACGCACAGTCAGCGGCGCAGCTCGCGCCGCTCACACCACGACGACACACACACACACACACACAATCACACACACACCACGACGCAGCACGACAGACACACACGCGATACACTTACACAGATACCCGACAGCACTCACAACACAGCACACCTCACACATACACACACAAAGCACACTCATCACGCAGTACAGCAAACACAGAACACACCAGCACACGCGCTCGCGTGCACTTAGGGCACGCAGGCAGTCACAACACACAGTCACTGACACACACTATGCACACACACACACCACACACACACACCCATACTACACACACACATCACACACACACACAGTCACACAGTTCAGTAGCTTAGGAAAACGCTCAGGTCAAGCGTCAGTGTCCGCTGTTTCGGGGCCTGGAACTGCTAACCCGTTCGTGCTTGCGTCCCCCTTCCTCAGCTTGACATGGCTAAGACCACTGGCTCATTGGATCGACTAGTAGAAGATCAGCGCCCCGGTCACTTAAAAAAAAAGAAAGGAAATAATTAAATAGTAAGGAAAGTGAGCTGGATGGGGGATTGGTAGGTGGTTATTCGCCCTCTGTAGCGCATAGCGCGGCCCTTGGGGAGCGAATGGGATAGAAAGGGGTGGTATGGTGTGGGGCTGCGGGGATGGAGGGGGAAAGGACGGAGTAGATGATATGAAGGGGCGGGAGGGGTAGGTTTTTGATATTGACGTATGTCATGAATGTCAGAGGATTCTTGTTTTCTTCTCCTCTTTTCTGGTTTTCTATTGGACAATGGTGGTAATCTCCTCTCTGAGCTCTCTCTCTCGTCTCCATTCGCGTCTCAACAATATCTTCGAGTCATTCTCTCTCTCTCGTCTCTCTCTCTTCTCTCTCTACAGTGCGTTCGCAATGAGAGCGGAGCTGTCTCAGGAAGAATTCCGTTGATCCCTCTCCCGCTGACCACACATCCCTACCGAGCCGTGATGTGTTTAAAAAAAAAAAAAAAGTAAAGCCTAGGCCGTTTGTTGTCTCCCGCCCCCCCACCCCCCACCCCACGCCCCCTCCCGCCCTTCTCCGCCTTCGTGTCTGAACAAGACGTATACTTTGATGTTCGTCCAGCTGTCTTGTCGTTGTACCTAATCTTCTCTCCCTTTCTCCCCTCCCCCCCCCCCCCCCCCCTTTCTTTCTTGTTGTTCTTTCTTTCTTCTTTCTTGCTTCTTGTCGTTTTTCGTGTCCCCCCCCCCCCCCCCCCCCCCCCCCCCGCCCTCTTTTTTGTTTTACGTGTAGTCGGCTGCTGCTAACGGGTGCCTGGGTAGAAGAGTGCTTGCTCATTTTGTTTGTTACTGCGTATGATTGCTGCTGCTGCTGCTGCTGCTGGCTCTCTCTCTCCTCACTCTCTCTCCGTCTCCTCGTCCCTCTCTCTCTCTCTCTCTCCTCTTTCTCTCTCTCTCCCTCTTCCTCTCATGTTCCTCTCTGTCTTTTTCTCTTTCTCTTATGTATTCTCTCCATCTCCCCCTCCGCTATCCCTCTACAAACCTTTTCCCTGAGTCACTAACAGAGACGGATTCAAAAAAAAATACTAATAATCAACAACCTCGGATCCTTGCCTGTAGCTCACTTTCACGATGTCAGCCGGAGATGTGTTGGAGGAGAATGTTGTTCGTTCGGTCTCGTTGTTTTTTTGTTTGTTTGTTGGTGGTTGGTTTGTGTTTGAAACAAACACCTTTGAAGTTCGTCTCGTCGTTTTTTTGCTGTTTTACCTGTTACTACTTCTGTTCCTATGTCTGTTTTCTGTTGTTCTGTCTCTCTTGCTTGCTCTCGTTTGTTGTTTCCTGTCGACGTCCTGTTCATTTTCTGTCTGTCTGTCTGTCTGTCTGTCTCCTCTCTCTCTCGTGTCCTCTCTCAGCTCTCTCTCTCCAAGCATCTCTTCTCTCTCCTCTCTCTCGCTTCTCTCTGCCTCCTCTCCTCCTCCTGCGTCTCGCGCGCACCTCCCGCGTTCACTTCGTAGCTCAGACAGTGGAGAGAGTTGTCTATCCTGATGGCTTGCTTGCTCTGCTTGTTGTGGTGGGCTGCTGCTGCC
Organism: Conus betulinus; assembly: GCA_016801955.1. Taxonomy (NCBI): domain Eukaryota; kingdom Metazoa; phylum Mollusca; class Gastropoda; order Neogastropoda; family Conidae; genus Conus; species Conus betulinus. Next base: position 273,973 of record JADBJO010000065.1, read on the forward strand.
GGCTGGGCGGCTGCCTTCTTGGTGGCCGACTACTGGTTCGTCATTTTCTTTAGGTTCTGTGTCGCGGTTTCTCTCTCTCTCCTCCCCCCCTCCCCCCCCCCCCCACCCCGCCCCACCTCTCGCCCTCTGTCTGTCTGCCTGCCTGTCTGTCTGTCTGTCTGTCTGTCTCAGTCTCCTGCCAGTCTCTGTCTGTCTCCTGCCTGCCTGCCTTCCTGCCTCCTGCCTGTCTGTCAGTCAGTCTCAGTCTCTGTCTGTTCTGTCTGTTTCATTCGCTCTCTCTCTGCCTTCCTGCCTGTCCTGTCTGTCTCAGTCTTTGTCTGTCTGTCTGTCTATGTCTTACTCTTTCTCACTCTCTCTCTCTCTGTCACATCACCTCTCTCCTCTCTATCTTCGCGTCTCTCCATGTCTGTCCTCTATCTACGCGTCTTTCTGTCTGTCTGTTCTGCTGCTTTCCTGCCTGTCTGTCCGCCTCTCTGCCCTCATCATCTCTCTCTCTTCGCCGCCCGCCTTCCCCAGTCTTTGCCTATCTGTCTGTCATTCAATGAAAGTTCCCCTGTCATTTACCCCCTTTTTTTTCAGTCGGGGTCTGCAGTGGAGTCCATGTCGTTCCGTCTGTCTGTCTGTCCGCCTGTTCTGTCTTCAGGGCTAGTCTGGCAGTTGAGTCATCAGTCCCCGTCTCTGGTCTGTCTGGTCCTGCCTGTCTGTTGTCTGTCTCTGGGTGCTCTTCCTCTCTGTCTCTCTCTCGCCAATCCTCATGTCATCTCTCTCTCCTCTCTCTCCACTGCACAACTAGTCTGTCTAGTGCCGCTCTCCCTTCTCATCCTCTCGCTCATTCATCCTATCTCCTCCTCTCTATCTCTCGTCCATCCTCTCATCTCGCCATAGAGCCCGCTTTTTCTGTCTCCTCGGCTCCTTATTTTGTTCTGTCTGCCTCCCCCCCCGCCTCCATCTTTCCCTCACCCCTCTGCCGCCCCTCCGCCTCCTCCCCCTGCCTACACACTTACCCGTCATGCCTGCATACTCACTTGTCCTTAGGAAGTCGGTATTCGTTCTCTGTGGCTGTCTCGTTTTGATGTTCGTTGTACAGTGTGTGATACTACTCGTTGTGTGAAGCCTGTGGGATGGGCTGGGCTGAGGGAGGATATAGGAGGGTGGAGTGTGTGTGTGTGTGAAACATGGAGAATAGAGGGAATAATGATTGATGAGGACTGGGTAGGTGAGAGGGATCAGACGTTGCTTAATCGAATTCGTTTTAGTTTCCGGCTGCTTGGGCGTTCGTCTGACGCCATTTGTGACATACACGGATCAGCCCGTAGCCGTTGTTCTGTGTTGGACTATGTATGTTATGTATGTATGTATTGTTGTATGTATGCATGCATGCATGCCCGTCGATGACGGTAGGCAGGCGATTGACGGAACTCTCTGCTGCTGTGATACCTGCTGAACGATAGGTGATCTGTCTTGTATGAACTAAAAGAGATAGATAGATTGATGGAAAGCAGAGAGAGAGCGAGAGAGAGAGAGAGAGAGAGATAGAGAGATGGAAGAAGAAGAAGCAGAAGATGAATATGATAGACGATAGAGAGAGAGAGAGTAAGAGAGAGAAGAATAAGAAGAAGAAGACGAAAAAGAGGAGAGAGTAGAGGAGAGAGAGAGAGAGTAGAGAGAGAGAGATGAGAGAGCGAGAGAGAGAGTAAGAGGCGCGAGGTGGGGGGAGATGGGGGAAACAAAAAAAAAAAAAAAATCCAAAACAAAAAATAATAAAAACAAGGAAAAGGGCGGGATAAGAATAAAGGAGCCGAAAAAGAGCGATCGCGACGGCGATAGAGAATAAGACGAAGGAGAGTAAGAAAAAAAAGGAGAGAGAGAGAGTAGAGGGGGGGGTGGCCACGAAGAAGAAGAATGAAGACAAGGACGAGAAGAGATGGAAGATCGATGAGAGAGACGTAAGAATACCCAGGATGAATAGAGAGGAGGAGAGGCGAAGAAGGAAGAAGGGGGGGGGGGGGGGGGGGGTGTGAGAGGGTTGGGGGTGGGGTTGGAGGGTTGGTGGGGTGGGGGGGGGGGGGGTTGTCGGGTGGGGTGTAGAGGTCGGGGGGGGGGGGGGGTGGGGGTGGGGGGGGGGGGGGGCGGGGAGGGTTGGGGGTGGGGGGGGTGGGGGCGGGGCTGGTGGAGCGGGGAGGGGGGGGGGGGGGGCCAGGCACAAAAAACTAGTGCGGGGCGGAGGGTGGGGGGGAGGTGGGGGGGAAAAAATAGGGGAGGTTGGGGGGGGGGAGGAGGGGGGGGGGGAGAACACAAAAATAGTCGGTGAGGCAAAAAGGGATAAAACGTGAATTTTTGGTGTTGGGGGCGTTGTTGGGGGTTTGTTTTTTGTGGCGTTGGGGTGGGGGGGGCGCACGGTTGCTGCTTTGGTGTTGGGGTCGGAGGTTGTTGTTGTGTGGGTTTGTGGGTGGGTTGGGTGTAGGGGGTGTGGGGTTTTAGTGGTTGGTTTGTGTGGGTTTGGGGGGTGGGGGGGGGGGGTGCTGTGGGGCTGGTGGTCATTTTTGTTTGTTTGTGGTGTTGGAGTGGGTGGGGGGGGGTGCGGGGGTGGGGGGTTTAAGGCTGGTGGGGGTGGGTTTGGTGTGTTTCTGGTGGGGGCGGGGGCGGGCGGGGGGTTTGGGGGGGTGTGGTGGGGGGGGTGTGGGTTGGGTTGTGGGTGGTGGGTGGTGGCTCGTGGTGTTGTGGGAGTTTGGGGGGGGGGGGGGGTGGGAGATAGCTCTCGATAGCGCTCGTAGAGCGCTTCTCTCGCGATCTCTATGCCTCCCCGCACGGGTATCGTGTACACGCCCCCCACCGGTTGCTACTCCCTCGTGACGCGAGTCCCCTTCTCTCTCTCTCCCGAGACAGAGCATAAAATCCCAAGCAAGGCCCAAATCTGTTGACGTTTCTGTGCTTCATTCTGTCTGACCTCCTCCCAAACACCACATCATACCCTCTTTCCGCGTCTGTCTGTCAATACATAAGGAACTGGTAAGACCCGCCAGTATCGTGGCTCTCACAATAAAAATATACCTCAACCAGCAAACAGAAATAGCTCTAAGACTCTTTGATTCTCCTGTGCAACAACTTTGGCACAGTGCCAAAGACTGAGCATAATCCACTCTCATAGAGATCGTGTTGGGGACACATTTTTATGTTCGACGCTTATTCATGTTTAGGTGGTGAGGTTCAGGGCTGAGTGTGACCTGCGCGTGAGCAGAAATCGTTTGCCCGATTTGAAGGGAGAGGCGTAACGAACAGCAAGAGGTGGATGAATTCTGAAAGTTTTTTTTTTTGTGTGTGTGCCTATAGTGGTGGATGTACTGTCCGTTTTCTTACGATTTCTTCCTCCGTGTCTGTTACACTAGGTCTTTCTTGGTCTGTCTCTCTTTACGTGTCTCTGTCTCTCTTTCAATATATCTCTGTGTTTGCCTGTCTCTTTTGTGTGTGTGTGTGTGTGTATGGGTTCTCTCCATCATGTCTCTGTCTACTGACTCTCGCTCTCATCTCCACTAGTCTCTCTCTCTCTCTTAGCTCCCCCTCCTCCCTCTCCTCCCTTACGGATGGACTTCTGGACATTTTTGTAATTCTAAACAGAATTTGAACAATATTGTCCTCCCACACTACAAGGCCTCATTCTCACCATTAAAAAAGGGACAGAGACCCCAAAGCAAAACAAACATATCCAACCCGATTTACTTCTTTCAAAAAAAAATCCACTCACTCTCTTCTCTCTCTCTCTCAGTACATCATCGTCAACTCTCCACAGGCACGTAAAAAAAAAAGAAAGAAACAAAGAGAAAAAAAAGGAAAAACCCCAAAAGCCGCACTAAAAAGTTCGGTCTCCGTCAGAGGGGGGGGAAAAAGGAAAAAAAGAAAGGAGGAAGAAGGAAAAGAGGAGAAAATTGAGATGACCAGCAAAGCGCCACCTTACACGGACCACGAAAGCAAGGACATGGCGACTCGGGTGTGTCTTGGTATGCATGATACACCGCACGGAGAGAACGGACAGGAGGGGGGTGCAAAAGGCAGAAGGGGTGGTGGGGGTGGGGAAAGGAAAAAGTTAACGGGGGATAAAAAGAGGAAGAAAAATGAAGTGAAACGAGGGTCGAGAAGGTTGTGAGGGGCGGGTGGTGAAAATTTTCGAAAGGGGGGGGCGCGGGGTGAACGGGGGGAGAAGGGAGGGAGGGGAGAGGGGGGGGGGGGGGGGGGGGGGGGGCGGGGGGGGGGGGGGGGTGGGGGGGCGGGGTCGGGGGGGGGGGGGTGGGGGGGGGGGGCGGGGGGGGGGGGGGGGGGGGGGGGGCGGGGGGGGGGGAGCGGGGGGGGGGGGGGGGCGCGGGTCGGGGCCGGGGGGGGCGGGGGAGGGGGGGGGGGGGCGGCTGGGGGCGGGGGGGCGGGGGGCGGGGGGGGGGGGGGGGGGGGGGGGGGGGGGGGGGGGGGGGGGGGGGGGGGGGGGGGGGGGGGGGTGGGGGGGGGGGGGGGGGGGGGGGGGGGGCGGGTGGGTCTGCGGGCGGGGGGGGGGGGGGGCGTGGGGGGGGGCTGGGGGGGGGGGGGCGGGGGGGAATCGGCGACCAAAAAAGAAAGAATAAAAAGGGTGCGGAAAAAAGTGTGCAGGAGACAAAAAGTAAGGCAATCGGGAGAAAGGGAAAAAAGGGGGGAAACAGCGGTAAAAGGTAAGAGAGGGAAGAAGGAAGAAAGGAAGGGAAAAAAAGGGGGGGAGGCACATGGAGTAAAGAGGGGAGGGAGGGGAAAAGGGGGAAAGGAGCGATGAAGAGGAAAAGGAAGACGGGAAAGAAAGGAGAAGAGAATGAGGAGGGGAAGAGAGAGGGAAGGGATGGAAAAAGGCAAAAAAAAGAGGGATGGAAAAGAGGAGGGCGGGAAAGAAGGGGGGAGGTAAAGAAGAAGGTGAAAAGAATGGGGGAAGTGAGGAAGAACCAATAAGAAAGGGGGGGAGGAAGGAAGGGGAGGCTAAAACAACGGAGGGAGGCGAAAACAGAGAAGGCGAAAGAAGAAGGGGGGGAAAGGAAACAAAGATAGAAGGAGGAGAAAAGGAACATGAGTGAGAACGGGGACTAAATGGGAAGGAAAAGCAGGGAAAGGAGGAAATCAAGAGGGAGGCGGGAGGGCGGGACTGCGGCATGGGGGGGGTGAAGAAAAAGCAAAAAAAAGAGGGAGAAGGAGAGGGGGAAAGAAAGAAAGGGAAGAGGATGGGAGGAAGGGAAAAAAAAAGGCGTGGAAGAAGAAGGAAAAAGGGACGAGGAACCAAAAGAGGGGTGGGGAAAGGGGGGGAAGGTGGAAGTGGTAAAAAGGGGGCGGAACAAAAAAAAAAAAAGGAAAAGGAGCATGGAGCAAAAGAAATGGAGGACAGGAAGAAACAGACAGGGGGAAACGGGGGGAAGGGCGGACCGATGGGGAGGAAAAAAGGAGAAAAGACATGGGGGGAAAAAGAAAAAGAAAAGAAAAGAAGGAGGGGGCGAAGGGGGGGAAGAAAAAGAAGGAAAAAAGGGGAAAAGGAACACAAGTCGGTGACAGAGGTGAGGGGGGGGGAGAAAAAGAAGAGAGTAAAGGGAGAAAGGGGGGGGGGGAGGGGATAAGAGAAGAAAAGCCGGAAAAAAAAAAGGAAGGAGGTGAAAAAATATAGACACGAAAGCTAGCACTCCTGAAAAGAAAGAGAGAGAAGTAATATGCAGGGAGAAAAAAGAAAAAACAAAAAACAAAAAAAAAAAAAAAAAAAAAAAAAAAAAAAAAAAAAAAGAAAAAGAAGGGGGAAAGGGGGGGGGGGGGGGGGGGGGGGAAAGGGAGGGAGCGAGGGGAAGGGAGAAAAAGAGATTTCTGACAGCGACCGTGAAAGGCTGTGCCCGGGGTCGTGAGAAGGAAGGATTAAAAGAGTCGTGTCCCTCACGGTTTGAACAAAAAAAAAAAGGAGGGGAGGGGAGGAAAAAAATGACAACCCAAAGGTAATCCCTATCGAGCCTCCGCAACCCCCCCCCCCCGTCCAGAAAAAAAGAAAAAAGAACCAAACGGGGAACGAAAAAAAAGTCGAAACAAGCAAATACTTTAATAGACCAGGTCCTTAACCATGGCTGGTGAGTAAACAATTGAAAACTGTTCCGCATGAGCTGGACGTTGAGTGCTGTGCGTAACCGTGTCTGTCTGCTTCTGTCTGTGATAGTCAGTCTTTCTGTCGGGTCGTCTCTCCGGTCGCTGTCTGTCTGTCTGTTGCCTGTCGAGTGGTCATCTTGATCTTGCTGTGGAGATCGGGTCACACAGCACCACACACACACTACACACACACACACACAACACACACACACACACACAAACACATCACACAAATACACCATATACACAAACACACTCTCACACAGAGCAGACATACTAAATACACTCGCGCATAACGCATAAATACACACACGCACAAGGATGTCGATTGTAGGCTGGGACTCCAGTTTAAAGGAATAGGGGACGGTAATCATCAGGGGAAGAAGAGGAGCAAGGTGGAACGAAAAAACCCTCAAAGAGTATGACAGCCAGTGCGTGGCTTTAAAGCAAGTCACAGTATCCAGAAGGATCATGGGGAGGGAAAAGAGAGGAAGGTAGGCGGTTTCCAGGTGTTTTCAGGGAGGGGAGATACATAAGTTAGGGGGAAAGGAACAAAAAGGGATGGCGACATCCGGGAAGGTGGGGGACAGAGAAAGGGAAAGGGGGGCAGGAAAAAGGAGAAGAGGTGAAAGCGACCGGAAAGAAGGGATAGAGAAGGGAAAGAAGGGGGGGGTTGGGGAAAGGGGGGGCAAAAAAAGTCAGAGAGGATGAAACCGAAGATACCGGGGGAAAAAAAGGACAAGGGGAGTGAAAAGCGCGGGAAGGCACGCGTGGGGATGAAAGGGTAGGGACGGGACAAGGGGGGGGAAAAGAAGGAAGGGAGAAGGAGACAAGGGGAAGGGGATGGATAGAGGCAAAAGAACAAAGGAAGGAAAGGGGAAGGAGATAATGGGAGGAATTGCGGAGAAGGGGGGGGAGGGAAGGAAAAAAGAAGGAAGGGGGGGGAGGGAGGAGAGGGAGAAAAAAAGAGAAAGAGGAAGATGGGATGAAAGAGAGAAAAGAGGAAACACACGAGGGGAACAAACCCCGGGGGGGGGGGGGGGGAAGAAAAGAAAAAGAGAGGGAAGGAAAACAAAGGGGAAAGGGGAGGAGGGGAGAGAGAAGAAAGCAGGAAAGGGGTGAAAGGGAGGGGAAAAAGGAGTGTATGAGAGATGGGGGGGAGGAGGGGACGAAAGAGAGCGGGGGAGGGAGAAAAATAGACAGGCGGGACGGAGAACACTGGAGAGAGAGAGAAGGAAGGGGAGAGATAAGAGGGGGGAGGAGACGGAGGGATCGGAGCAAAGCAAAAGCAAGAGAGGGGGAGGAGGGGGGGGGGGGAGGGGGGAAGGGATTTATAAAAAAGGAAAAAAATAGGATAAAAAAAAGAAAAAGGACGAGAACCAAACAAAAGGGGAAGAGAGAAGAGGGAGACCGGGGTGGAGAGGGGGGGGTGCTCAGAGGACTCGGGGGGGGGGTGAGGGGGGGGCGGGTAAGAGAAGAAGAAAGAAATGGGAATTGGGGGGGGGTGGGTCGGGGAAGGGGGGACCAAGGGTCAGAAGGGAACCGTGGAGGGGGACAAAAAAAAAGATCCAATAAAATAATGGTGGAGGAAAACTCTGAGAAAGAAAGTGGAGTACAAGACAAGTGTGAGGATGAAGAGTAGAGGGGGAGGAAGAGATTGGAAAGAGAGGAGAGACAAAGGAGGGGGGGGTGAGAATGGGGGACGCACTCACACAGAACAGGAGGACACAGAGCAACAAAACAGGGGGGGAAGGGGAAAGAAGAAGGAAAGAAAAAAAGGGACACACGGTCACAAAGGAGGGGGGAAGAGACAGGGGGGACACCAGGACAGAGGACAGCGCAGACGAACAGGGACACACAGCAGGACATGACACACACAACACTCACACACACCTGACAAACACGAGGGGGGCAGGGGGGGGAAACAGGGCAAAGAGGAAAAACAGGTCAGCCCAAAGCTCCCACACATACCCTTGCTTGTCTTTCCTCCTCTGTTCTCCGCCCCTGGGTCTGTCGAACGAGGGAGGAAGAGAGGTCTAGACAAGGGGACTGTTAATGTCTATCCACATTAAGTGATAGTCAGCCGATCTGCAAACCAACAGACAGTGAATGAAAAATAATAGCATTATCTTTAACTTTAATGATATGCACAATAGTAGCTGAACAGAGAACGGTGAACCTACACTTGAATAATACTTAAATCTCCTTTCATACGTACCAGAATGAAAATACAGGACCATCAGATTACGAATCTGCCGTTTGGACGAAGGCGATAAGTCAAAACATGGGTGGGTGTGTGTGGATTATGTACAAACAATACTCCCGGGATTATGTACAAACAATACTCCCCGGATTATGTACAAACAATACTCCCCGGATTATGTACAAACAATACTCCCCGGATTATGTTACAAACAATACTTCCCGATTATGTACAAACAATACTCCCGGGATTATGTACAAACAATACTCCCGGATTATGTACAAACAATACTCCCGGATTAGTACAAACAATACTCCCGAATTGCAGGGAATGAAATACTCCCCGGATTATGTACAAACAATACTCCCCGGAATTATGTACAAACAATACTCCCCGGATATGTACAACAATACTCCCGGGATTATGTACAAACAATACTCCGGGTGTGTATGTGTAGTATGTCGTATACGTGTAGTGTAGTGTTAGTGCGTAACGTCTTAAGAAGACAGACTTTGTCGAAAATTCCCTTGATCTGTTTTATAATGTCTGTAAACTGTTCCGCTTTGAATCTTGTTTTTGTGATGATTTGTATTTTTTTTTTTTTTAATGACGCTAAAGTCTGTTTCATTCTGCTCTCATTTGTTCAACATTGCTGTAAAGTGTTGAAATCAGGAAGACATATTTTGCAGTCGATGCGTATCTAATGGTAGAATACTATGACATATCTTGACACGTCCCTAGAATTAATGAATGATAAGGCTCGACCAAAGCCAAACAATCACTTGCGGTCTACGTTTTGCGTTTTCTAGAACATTGAGGCTCTGGCAGTACGCGAACCTGTATGTACGCAAGTGAAAGTGAGGTAAGTGTTTGAAGACGAAAACATTTTTCATATCCTGTATCATTTATGTAGCTTTTAGAAACCGTAACCGTTTTTAGCTGTCAGTCGGGTGGTGTTCAGTGGGTGTGTTGGTGTGTGTGTGGGTGTAGGTGTGTGTGGTGTGTGTAGAGGTGTTTGTGTGTGTGTACACTAGTACTAACTACTACTTTTACTTCTGATACTATTATACTGGATGTGAACTACTATTTTGAATCTTGTTTATGTGAAGATGTTATGTGTGTGTTTGGTGGTTAAAGTGGATGTGTGGTCGAATTGCTCTGTAGTGCAAGCGTAGCTGTAGTAGTGCAGACCATCGTAAAACCATGTTGCTACGCCTATAAGTCTGTGAACTGGCCGAAACTTTCGGCGTAATGTAAGTGCGTATAAATGGAAGATTGGTGTACAGGTACCCCCTATAATTAATGAATGAAAAGGCGGTTCAGCAAAGCCAGCTTTAATCACAAGGCGGTAGAGGAAGGTTGTGGTGGTTACTAAGAACATTGTGCAGGTCGATGTACTAGACCTAGAAGTGGAGAAAGGAGAATAAAGAAATGAAAGAAAAGACGAAAAGGCCCAGCTTTAATCACTGCGGTATAATATTTTGCGTTTTCTAGAAAACCGTTTTTTAGCTTGATCAGCAGTTAATCGAACAGTATAGCAGACGAAGGGAAAGTGGACTAAGTGTTGAAAGACGAAAACCATTTTTGTGTGTATCATGTATGTGCACTATTAGAAACCTGCAACTAAAATTTTAGCTGTAAGCAGGTAACTATGCAGTGTTGATCGGCAGAGGTGTTGTGAAATGTGGGTGGTGTGGGTGTGGGGGGTGTGCACGAAGTGCTGAGATGCTGCAAACTATAGGGTGGTCAAGGGGTAAGATGAAGGAGAAAGAAACACTGAAACGCTTCTCTGACAACAATGGGAACCATCGCGAAAACTCTGTTGGTGAGGCAGAACCAATGCTACGCCTGTTGGAGACGCCTTTCGACTTCTGGGGTGATACTGGTCCTGCTTGTGTTAGTCAAATATGGTATCGGTGGAACAAAGGCAGGTACCCCTTTATTTGTGGTGTGGTGTGGTGTGTGTGTGTGTGTGTGGGTGGGTGTGGGAGTGTGAGAGAGGAGTGAAGGGGAGAGAGAGAGAGAGGGGAGAGAGAGAGAGAGGAGAGGGAGAGAGAGAGAGAGAAAGGAGGAACAGGAGAGAGGACGGGGGGGATGAGAGAAAAAGGATGTCAAGATAATGGATATTCCATATTCCCAGTCGCTTTTCACAAGAAACGCTGAAAAGCAAAAACAGGTACGTTTGGATCGGGGGGGTGGAATGGATGTGGGTAGGGAGGTGGGGTGGGAAAGGGGGAGAGAGGGGGGGGGGGGGGGAAAGGGGGGGGGGGAGGGGGGGAAGGAAAAGGGGAAGCAGAAGGGGAGGGAGAAGGGAAGGGTTTGTATAGGAAAAAGAGAGGGGTAACAGGATTAGCTAAGAAAGGGGAATTTTCCTTTTGGGGATTGTCACATACATGACGTTTATGTCATATTGCTTTTGCGTCATACATGGATGAATGAGCGATTAGGGCGAGTGAGGATTTATTGAGGTGTGATCAAAGTGGTGTGTGTGTGAGGTGTTTGTGTGTGGGTGTGTGGTGTGTGTGTGTGGGTGTGTGTGTGTTGTGTGTGTGTGTGTGGGTGGGAGAGAGAGAAAGGGAGAAAGGAGAAGAGAGAGAGAGGGGGAGGGGACGAGAGGAAAGAGATGGAGAGGAGAGAGAGGAGGAGGGAGCGGAGAGAAGAGAGAGAGAGGAGAGAAGAGCAGAGAGAGAGGAAATACGAAGCCAAAGACGAACGACGATGTTTGATTCAGATTTAGGGCAGATTTAAGGCCAAGGCATCATACTGAAGGAGGCATCAAAGAATACAATTTACGCCTAAGTCAAAACAGATTATAAACCTATACACAGCAACAGTGATGAATATACGCAGTTGACGAAAGTTAACGAACAACAGCACGCAGTCTTTTTGTGCTTCATAGCTATACAGAGCCAGATTAGAGAGGATATGTTCTTTTGTTGATGACAACAGTAATACTACTTTGAAATGATATGGTTCAGTACAATTTTGAAGCTGCATATGTTTGGTTTTAAGATAATGTAATACAGGACAGCACAACAACAAAAAATTTCATCTTCCTTCGCTAAACCACACCACTGGAGAAGGATTTCACTTTACATTCAGCGTAGTTGTAGTATGTGAAACGATGGCAAGCAATATCTGTCAGTATAATAGACATGATGATGTCAATTTTGTAATCTACATTCAGTTATCCTGTCTCTGAAACATTTTTTTTTTCTCAAAATCCAGACATTTTTTTAACACCCTGATTATCCACAAATTCAAATCCGTGAGAATTCAAGCGCAGTCTTAAACTGGAATCCCGTGTCTTTTTTTCAATCATTATTATCCAAAAACATCAAACATTTTGTACGCTTAAAAGGGTAACCTATCTACATGCATTCTAGGTAGCTTCAGCCAATATATTATACATTTAACATATGAGTTTAGGTAAAGTGGATATCTTCTGAATTCTCCGTAAATCCTACTATTTGGAGTTCTCATGTCAATAAATGTTTCAGATGAAAGTGAACTTTCAACAAGTGAACTTTCAACATGTGAACTTTCTCAATAATCCTACTTTTTTTGAGAAAGCCCGGATTTCAGCTCCATGTTGCAGAATTGACTGAACTTGTCAGAATTGACTGAACTTGTCAGCGTCGTAAAATGAATTACAGTCCAGTTTGTACAAAACACAAAGATTAACTACTGTTACTCTCTTTGCTCTGTTTGTGATATCTTGACAGGCATAAATAAAACTGAGTTTAGTGGTAAAGAATATTCCTAGGTATTTAAACGCGTAATTACAACGACTCCTTCACTCCCATAGGCCCTTCTCTCAACTTGTACCCACCCTTACTAAACACAATTATATTAGTCTTATTCATATAAATTGTATTTCAAGTCCTTTTGCTGCAGGGTATAAACAATGAACTTGACAATGGAGACCAAAGACTGTTGTGTGACAGTAATATGATATCATCAGCAAGCAGAGAAATAAACAATTCTATAAAATCAAAAGTCACCCCATGTCTACCATTTTCAATTATTGCCAGGGCTAGCTCATTTATGAACAAAGAAAGACAGAAAGCAACACGTGGCTACAAACCTCACCCTGTTTAACGCCACGAGAACAAATAAAAGAGTCAGATAATTTTGCCCCCGATTGTATTCTTGCTTCTACTTCACTGCACATTGTTATGCAAAGATATAGTTTACCTTAACTCCATTTTTCATCAAAATAGGCCATGAAAGTTTAAGAGAAGTAGAATCTAAAGCCTTTTCAAAACCAACATAGGCAACATACAACTTCTGATTATTTACAAACTGTTTTTGAACAGCAGCTAGTAGAATGAATATATAGTCAATTGTGTGAGAAACCTTTTTTTTAAACCCAGCTTGATGTTCCCCAATTATATCATTGAAGCATACCCATTCACCCAGTCTACTATTAATAACAGAACTATACAATTTACAATAAACTTTAGACAAGGAAATACCTCAGTAGATATTCACATCAATGACATTTCCCTTTGTAAATTATGGCAGCACTATAGATTTCTCTCCATCTATCGGGATACATCCAGAGTCAAACAGAAAATTGAACAGCTTTACCAAAAAAGTTCAAACTACATTCCGGAATTCTTGAAAAACTCACCAATCATACCATCTGGTCCAGCAGATTTACCATCTTTTCAATTTCAGTACAACAAGCAATAGCTCCTACTTAGATATTGGTCTGTCAAGCATACCCCACCCCCCCCCCCCTTCTGCCCCGACCGGCTCCTACCCAGAGTTGAGTTTGCTGCGGGCTCAGTTGGGAAGACTGGGACCACACAGTCGAGTTTTCATCCACTTAATGGATGCGTTTCTGAGAGTGTTGCTCAAATTTCCTGACCAACACTGCAGGTGTGTCTGTATCTCTCGGGCCTGGTTGACGCCGGGATATATTATGAAAGGAAGCGTAGAGTACAGCCCTGTCATGTAGTCTCAGACCGAAATGGAAATCCGTAGCATCATCTTAATCATCCTCATTCTCATCGATCAGCATTAAAAAAAAAAGTCTCAAATTCTGTGGCCCTTCATGCCCTGCTCTCATGGTGACCTCAGTTTCGATGTCCTCTCCACGTCTGTGGCCTTGGTTTTGTTCCGTCCGGGTCACCGGTATCGGCGAGTCCATGGGGGGCTGTCGTTGGACGGACGTGGTGGCGCCCTCCGGAGGGAGAGCTCACTCACGCCGGCTCCGCGACTAAGCAATTATTGTCGTCAGTAGGGGGCTTAGTAGGTGGTGTCCTGCGTATGTTAGATCAGAACAGGCGCCACTGAACACCACTGAAGTGACTCGGCAGCAGTGCAGTGTCTCCTCTGGTGGGTTGCCTCTTGACGACTTGATATTGACTGCTCCCTGTGGTTGCGATCTCTTTCTAGATATATTATGAACATGTTCCTAAAATGTCTTTTTAACTCTGACTGGAGTTCATTGGTTTGTTTAATAAGCTAGCATTATATCCCCCCCCCCCCCCCCCCCTTATATTTGAATTCTTATATTCACGCTATGCAATACAAAACTCAACTCTGTCTTCTTTATCTAACGTTTTACTAAATGTTCTGAATTAACTGACGCATTTTACATTTAGATATATTTTACATTCGTCGTCATACCAATAATTATTCTGAATAATGCTCCTGTTTATTGGTATTCTTTTCTCCATGGATTCAGCTTGATCTATAAGAATGTTATTGAACTGATTGATTGCTTCGGGGAGAGAGAGAGAGAGAGAGAGAGAGAGAGAGAGAGAGAAGAGAGAGAGAGAGAAAGAGGAGAGAGAGAGAGAGAGAGAGAGAGAGAGAGAGACTCGATTTTGGCATTGATGTCAACATACTTAGCGGACGTGCCTGTTGCTCTGTCTGTCTGTCTGTCTGTCTGTCTGTCTGCCTTTATCTCTGTCTGTTTGACTTTCTGTCCGTCTATGCCTCAGTTGGTCTGTCTGTCTATCTGTCTGTCTGTCTGTCTATCTGTCTGTCTGTCTCTTTGTGAGCGAGCGAGTGTGAAGGTGGGGAAACAGGGATGGTGGAGGAGTTGGAGATTGGGTAAGGGGTATCGAATGTGTCTTTTTTGTATGGGTACCAGGCTGATACTCCTGCGGACACTCCCTGTATAGACAGGCAGGGGGGATTAATCCCATCTTGCCCAACAAAGGGAGTGGAGTTTTTATGTGTATGACCGTTTTTGATCCCGCCATTAAGGCAGCCAGTGTTTTTGAGAAGGGAATCATTTTGATTGTGTCCCCAGAGTTGTGTATCCATCCTCTCCAGTGAAGTGTCTTCTTTGTTGTTCTGGTTCATGAATAAACATAAGGGATACAAAGGATGAGATCCTTCTCGTCACTCGTTTGCTGGCAGTCACTCTATACCATAATAGAATAATCATGTTCTGTACACACTATTGAAATCACCCTAACACGGACTAGTTTCTTGAGCTCAGTAAATTTCTAATCATGATGCAACCACTTGCGTGGCGTGTATTTTCACTCTCTCTCTCTGTGCTCTTCTTCTGTTCTCGTTGTATTTCTTTATCTTGTTTTGTTCGTTCTTTCTGTCTTTTGTTTCGTGTTTCTTTTCAATTTTTCCTTCTTTTCTTTTCTTTTTCTTTTCAATGATCGACCTCTCTCCCCAGCTTTTCTCCCTCCATCGTGCCTTTCCTGTAGTATTCTTGCGTTTGTGATATTGAGAGAGAGAGAGAGAGAGAGAGAGAGAGAGAGAGAGAGAGAGAGAGAATCTCTATCTGTCTGTCTGTCTGTCTGTTTGTCAGTCTGACTGTCTGTCTGTCTGTCTGTCTGTCTCTCTCTCTCTCTCTCTCTCTCTCTCTCTCTCTCTCTCTCTCTCTCTCTCTCTCTCTCTGTGGCGAGGGCGTTCAAGCAAGCACAGTGATGGCATCTAGCACTTTTTCATATATATACACACTTATCATGATTTGTTTTTATTTGTGTTTCCTATCTGCGTCCATGCAGATGAACTTTTCTGGCAATCATACAAACAAGCGCCAAGACAGCCAGAACGACAACTGCATTACGATATCGACAACTAAGTTGTCTTTCTCATGAATGCCAAGTCAGTTTCGGAGGCCTCTGAATAAATCAGCCTTGTCGTGTATTGAACGTTTCAGGAAGTGGTTGTCTGCAAACGATTTGCTCTCTAATGGGTGGTGCTGTCCACCCACTTTAGTCTGCGATCTTTCCAGAGCAGCTCGCAAATTGAAGGAACAAAGATGGGAACGAGCTGAAAGCTTTGGCGGCTTTGGAGAGAAGAGGACGCTGGTCAAGACTGCGCTCAGACTGCCCATCTTCAAGGAATGCCATTCGCTGCCTTGACCACACGGTCTCAGGTGGCGATCTGTGTGTGCGGACAGACCCCGTCAACTCAGAGTGCATCACTGTCTAGAGCTAAAGTTGGCACCTTTCCCCTTCTGCAGTATTGGTACTGGCGATCGAACATCAGAATATGCACAGCAGACACGTCTTCTGAGTTAGAGGGAGGGAGGGAGAGAGAGAGAGAGAGAGAGAGAGAGAGAGAGAGAGAGAGAGAGAGAGAGAGAGACAGACAGAGAGACAGACAGACAGACAGACAGACACAGACAGACAGACAGACAGACAGACAGAAATACAGAGAAAGCGGGAGAGAGAGAGAACGTAGGTTAGACAAAGAGCATTTCCAATTTGCAGCAAGGTCTATAAGGATAGAGAAGACATGGAGAGAACAATCTCATTCGTATTACAGGTCAGGCTGTCCTGATATGATGAAGGATCAGGAGGAAGAAGAAGAAGAAGAAGGAGGAGGAGGAGGAGGAGGAGGAGGAGGAGAGGGAGAAGAAGAAGAAGAGGAAGAAGAAGAAGAAGAAGAAGAAGAAGAAGAAGAAGAAGAAGAAGAAGAAGAATGAGAGAGAGAAGAAGAGGAGGAGGAGGAGGAGAAGAGAGAAGAAGAAGAAGAAGAAGAAGAAGAAGAAGAAAGAAGAAGAAGAAGAAGAAGAAGAGGAGGAGAGGAGGAGGAGGAGGAGGAGGAAAAATAGCAAACGTAGAAAATAAGGAGAAGAAGAAGCGAAGTTACTTATTATTTTGTTCTATCCGGCGACTCCAGAACAACGTTAGCATTCCCGTAGCAAGGGGTGGTGCAAGGTGCCAGTAGAGTGTGTATCGTTGTCGTAGCTGACGCGTAGCTTATTGGTGGGAAAACAGTACGGAGTTCGCAGTCAGACGTTGTGGGTTTACATCCTGTGGGCGCTCAGCATGAAAAAGTGACATTCTTTTTGCCTGTTCTGACCTGCATTCATTCTGGCGAAGTCTGGGTAGTGTTTGATACGTCCTGTCCCACCACTCTTTCTCCCCCCCCCCCCCCCCCCCCCCCCCCCCCAAAAAAAGAAGAAAGAAGAAGAAAAACCCTCTTCCAAGAGGGTTGTGTCCCGTTTGCCATATTCTTTTGTTTGGTGTAGACATGAATTCCTCTAACTGAAAAGAATCAAGAACCGAACCAGAGCGAATGAGAAGAAAGATGAAAAAGTAAAAAGAGGGAAGAAGGGAGGGAGGGAGGGA
Organism: Conus betulinus; assembly: GCA_016801955.1. Classification (NCBI taxonomy): domain Eukaryota; kingdom Metazoa; phylum Mollusca; class Gastropoda; order Neogastropoda; family Conidae; genus Conus; species Conus betulinus. The sequence continues at coordinate 290,860 of JADBJO010000065.1, forward strand.
GGGAGGGAGAGATGGGGGAAGGGGAGGGAGGTCATGTGGGAGGGGGAGGGGACGGTGATGATGAAAAACGGAGAGATGAAGAAGGACGAGGAGAATGGAATCGATTGAAGATGAAAAGGAAAAGATAAAAAGAGAGGAGGAGGGAGAACTGGTGTTAGCACTGAGCAGCCAGCAGCAGGAGTAGTTGCAACATCATTGTAACGGCAGCAACAGAAGAAAAAAACAGAAGAAGGGGAAATAAGCAGACGACGATGAAGAATGAAGGGGTTGAGAAGAAAGTAGAAGTAGCTGCAATAGCAGCAGCAGCCACAGGAGGAGTAGCAGCAGCAGCAGCAGCTGCAACAGCAAAAGCACAACAGTGCTATTGGCATTGCCAGCATGAACGGTGGATAAAGGGAACCTGATTCAAAGTGCGTGATGGCGCAGTACCGCCATAACTGGTCGAAGTATACATCTGAATCGAACATCGTGGCCCAAACGTTTTGCTGTCCTACAGGATGGGATAGGAGGGGGACGGGAGGGAGGAGCTGGGGGGGGGGGGGGGGGGGGGGGGGGGGGGGCTAGAGGGAAAGGAGGGGGAACAAAGATAATAGAAGACAGAATGTTGAGGGAGGGAGGAGGTGAGGACGAGTGTGGTGTGTGTGTGTGTGTGAGTGTGTGTGTGTGTGTGTGTGTGTGTGTGTGTGTGTGTGTGTGTGACCGGCTCAGAGGCTGCATGTTTGGGATCGTGGTCACGTCATAACGGGATGTTTTCCCTCGTTCTGCCGATAGCCAAATGCAATTAGTGCCTGGCAGTGTTTCTGCCTCTTCTCTCTCATCCACCGCTGCTCCCCTATTCCACCCTCCTCCCTTCCGTCCTCTTCCCCCCCCCCTCCCTCCCTTCTCTCAATTCTCTGGAGAACATGTCGGATGTAGGGCAGGTTCACCCTCCCTTTCCTCTCCCCCCCCCCCCCTCCCGCCTGCTCTTTCCTCCCCTAAGATTATACCATACATTAGTCGAAAGGGGCCTTCGTTGATTGACTTGGCTGCTTAATTAGCTGGTTGGTTAATTGGTAGAGTAAGTAGCTTTATAGTTAGTTAGTTAGTTAGTTAGCTTTTTACGTAGTTAGCTCATGACAAATTGATTACAGTTACTTGGCTTAGCGCTCGTTTGGTTAGCTGATCTACCTCTTGGCAGTTTTTTTTTGTTTCAAAATGGAGTGACTGAGGGCGGAGAATGAAGCAAAATTAGAAAGAGAAGGGGTTAGTTACCGCCAAGTACATTGACGTTTCCGTCTGGCGGCCATTTTATTTGGGTGCCGAATACATGGAACGATAAGTGACTCTTCGTTCTTTGTTCGTACTGTCCTGAATGTTAAATGTTATCT
>JADBJO010000065.1:304726-329726 GCA_016801955.1 Conus betulinus
CGGCACCACACTTACACACACACTCTCTCACACACACTCTCTCTCTCTCTCTCTCTCTCTCTCTCACACACACACACACACACACACACACACACACACACACACACACACACACACACACACACACACACACACACACACACACTCACACACACACACACACACACACACACACACAACACACACACACACACACACACACACACACACACACCCACACACACACACACACACACACACACACACACACACACACACACACACACACACACACACACACACACACACACACACACACACACACACACACACACACACACACACTCACACTCTCTCTCTCACTCTCTCTCTCTCTCTCTCACACACACACACACACACACACACACACACACACACACACTCACTCTCCCTCTCTCTTTGTCTCTCTCTCACACACACACACACACACACACACACACACACACACACACACACACACACACACACACACACTCAAAGGTGGCGGGACTGCATCCTGATCATGACTCCTAGATGTCATTCTGCTGCCAGAATTTTTTGTCCTGGTGCTGGCAGGATTCTTGCCAGCAACTTCTGGTTGGATGGGTGTCTTCAGGCGTTGCCTTTTCAGACAGATGTCTTACCCACTTGGCCATCCATCGGATCCAGCTAGAACACTTTTCAGCTGCCTCAGCCACTGCCTTGGGGATCTAGTCCCCTTCTGACGAGAAATCCCGAGCTGTTTCGTGAGATCACAGGCTGATGAGCCTTCAAAGCAATGTATTGAAAAACTTCGTAACAGTAGATTTCTCTAAGACTTCGGGGTGCTCTCCGTGGGGAAAAGTGCGTAGCTGAAGAACTGCATCAACCATTTTTCGGTGTGCTGTGGCAACTATTTGTGTGTGGGTATGTGTGTGTGTGTGTGTGTGTGTGTGTGTGTGTGTGTGTGTGTGTGTGTGTGTGTGTGTGGTCCATCACAGAAGTATTCAAACAAGTTTTCTGTCGTATTATCTTTCTTTACAGAAGCGCCTTCTGACCCGTAGTTACCTGCCACGTGTTGTCGTTGTCGTTTTTAAATGTCCACTACCGACACCGTTGGAGGTCACAGGTTCATAAACATCACATAAACATGTTAAGTAACTGAATGCTTTATCTTCGGCAATGGGAACTGCATGTATGGCGTTTTTTTTTTTTTTTTTTTTTTTTTTTTGTAAACTATGAAGACTGTATGTATGGCCCATTTCACGAGATAAGAGATCGCAGTGTGTGGCACTTTTCGTAAGGTAAATTGCTTGTATGTATGGCCCATTTCGTAAGGTAAGTGGATTCTATAAAAGTCAGGCCTTTTTTTCGTAAGGTAAGAGGATTGTCAGTATGGCCTTTTTCGTAAGGTAGAAGCAGCATGCGTGATAAGATAAGAGATAAGAGATAGGTCTATTTTCTGAGATAAGAGGAGCATATGTGTGGTCCATTTTGAGATTTAAGAGGAGTGTATATATATTTGGCCCATTACGTATATAGGGCCTATTCTTCAGGTACGAGGAAAGCGTGTATGGTCCTATTCGCACGGTGAGAAGGTCGTGTTCATAGCCCATTTTCTTAAACAAGAAGTCTGTATGTGTGGTCTCTTCTTACGTTAGGAGGATTGTTTTGTATTAACTTTTACAGAGTAAGGGTTTGGAGTTTTGTATTAACCTTTTTGCAGAGTAAGAGGGTTTTACCTATCGATCTCCCTTTTCTGAAGGTAACAGCACTTCATGTATGGCAGTTTTCTTATGATTAGTGGATTGTGTGAGTAGCTCTTTTGTAGAGATAAGGGGTTGTATGCACGTTCTTTTCATTAAAGTAAAAGGACTGTGTGTATGGCTTTTTCCAGAAGGTAGAAATACTGTTCTATGACTCTTTTTCTATTCACCGCACCATGTAAACATCCACACTTCGTCTTCAAAAGATGTAACCTCTTACAATGACTCGAGGTGCCACCTTCCGTCAGTCAGTCACACACACACGCACGCACGCACGCACGCACACACGCACACACACTCACACACACACACACACACACACACACACACACACACACACACACGCGCGCGCGCGCGCGCGCGCGTGCGCACCCATTAGTCTATGCCGCAAGGTCCAGCGTGTGTTGAATATCAACGAAGTTCTCCGTGCGAGTCCTTTCATTGACCGGAACAGAACGCGTGCATCCACCAGAAATACAATTTCCACGAATTCTCCGGGCCTACACGGCGGTCGGCTTAAGGAGTTTCATCAGTTCTTATTGATCATCATCGATCTCCTGCGACACCGAGGTCATGAATCAAGGCGTTGCCAGACAGCCGACACCGCTGACATCACGCAGTTTTCTGTCATAGGCTACGTGGTTGCGTGTGATGATCACTGAAAAACACAACACAACAAAACAAAACAAAACAAAAAAATCTGTGGGCACCTACCCCCCCCCCCCCTCTCTCTCTCTCTCTCTCTCTCTCTCTCTCTGTTGTTTCTGTTTCGTTTGTTTTTGGCTTTTTCCCTCCCCCCATTTTGTTCTGTATTTAATCAATTTTTGAAAAAAAAATCCCCCCCCCCCCCCCCCTCCCCTACAAATATATTAACACATGGTACGGAAACCGTTTGTGGTACCTGGCCAAAATGGCTGTTGAAAGCATAAATGGCGTGAATCGTACGCTGATATGAAGTAAAATGCTATGAATTTGTGTGAAATATTATGTTTTTTGCAAGGAGGAAAAAAAAATAATGAAAAATAAAGAAAACGAAAATATGCGGGCACTATTCTCAGCCAGTAGTAGTAGTAGTAGTAGTAGTAGTGGTAGTGGTAGTAGTAGTAGTAGCAGTAGTAGTTGTAGTAGTGATGGTGGTGGTAGTAGTAGTAGTAGTGGTGGTGGTGTAGTAGTAAGAGTTGTTGTGGTGGTGGTAATAGTAATAATAGTAGTAGTTGTTGTAGTGGCAAAAGTAGTGGTAATAGTAGTAGTAGTAGTAGTAGTAGTAGTAGTAGTAGCAGCAGCAGCAGCAGCAGCACAACAGTAGTTTTTTTTTCACGAAATGACGTGATCTTAGACGCACACACACCCCAGCCCGTGTCAAGCGAGTCTGGCGTTGTCGGAGCGAAGCAACATCTTCCCTTCAACTCAGCAACTAGCGATTTGTTAGTTTGCATTGTATGGCAGTGGTCTGTTCAAACAACAGCACCAACAACAACAGTCACAACAATGTCAGCAACAACAACAACAACAACAACACAACGCATGCACGCACGCAGGCATGCACGCATGCACGCAAGCACGCGCGCGCGCGCGCGCGCGCGCGCGCGCGCACACACACACACACACACACACACACACACACACACACACACACACACACACACACGCACATACAAACACACACACACGCGCGCGCGTGCGCGCGCGCGAACTTAAAAACATTGCGTAGCTTTTCTGTTCATCACGCCTCAATTTACCTATAATGATGACGTAACATGACAGCCGACTGCGAAGTCCGCTTCCACCACCCAGAAGTGTGTTTATTCTCAACGGCGAAACTGACGACTTCCCCTACGGTAAAAGCCACATGTCTCCCTGTGAAAGGCCTGGAAATGTAAGCAAAACCGCTTAGGAACAAACAAACCACAATACACATTAATGACAAATAATACAAGACGATCGTACAGAAGAAAAGTAAGACTGAAACAGGTTATGTTACTTTGCACCAAGGTGTGTGTGTGTGTGTGTGTGTGTGTGTGTGTGTGTGTGTGTGTGTGTGTGTGTGTGTGTGTGTGTGTGTGTGTTTTCCATAATGCTACAGTTTGGTTTAGTCTCTTTTTAATCTTCAAAACAGTTACATGACTGTTAGGAAAGAAGAAGAAGAAGAGAGTGCGTAAGGAAAAGCGATTAAAAGAAAACGAAAACAAACAAACAAAAAAGGAAGACGACAAAGACAAAAAAGGAATCACACGGATGAATGATGACCCAAGGGGAACAAAAAGAGATTTGAACGTGGAAGAACAAAGTTAGATTAAAAAAAAAAAAAACAGGAAAAAAAGGGGGGGGGGGGGGGGGGGGGGGTATGAAAATAAAAGAAAAATAAAGATAGAAAAAGAAAGAAGAAAAGGAGGAAATGAAACAAAACGAAAGAAAAATCAGATGATGGGAAATCAAAAAAGAAGAAGAAGAAAAAAAACAGAAAAGGAGGACAGACGTGTTGAACAGAAGGAAGGTGACAGCAGGAGAAATAAAGGAAGAGGACTAGAATGGAATGTGAACGAGGGAGGTGGGAGCTGGCAGTGGGTATGGAAAATGGCTGAGCAGAAGGAATCCCGCCAGAAATTCAGTCTGAAATTTCCTCTTCACAGAATAGAGAGTGGAGGAAAAAGGGTTCACGTGTGAAGGTCAGGAAAAATGGGTGAGAAAAAGGGAGGGCAGGGGAGGGGGGGGGGGGGGGGGGGGGGGTGTGGATCGGTATGCGCATCGATCACGCGTGACACAAAGCTCACGCACTGCTAAACCCGTCACATGTTTACCTCCGCACAAGTCAGCGCTTTAATGCTATTTTCAGAAGAAAGATTTGGGCAGGTTTGGGGGTGGGAAAAGGGGATGGAAAGGGGAGGGGGCTCAGAAAAAAAAAAACAAGAGAGAAGAAAAAAAGAGATGAGAAAGAAAGGCAACAGTAGGTAGGTTAAATGACAAAAAAAAAAAAAGGGGGTAAAAAATGAAAGAAGAAGGGGACAGATGAAAACGGAAGAAAAGTGCCAGAAAGGAAGTTGACAGGTAAAAAAATGAAAGGAAAAAAAAAAACGGAAGGACAATAAGAGGAGGGAGAAAGAATGCGCAGAGGGGAAAAAAAAAGCGAATGAAATAAACAGTGGATGGAAGAGGAAATAGAAAAGGGAGATGAAAAGAAAAGAAGAAGGCGATGACGATAATGAACACGAAGTTAGAGACGAAAAAAAAAAAAAGAAGAAAAACCTGAAAGAAGCAAACGACACAGCGAAAAAAGCGACACAGAGGAGATGGGAGGAGAAGAAGGGGAAAAAAGAAAGGTAGGAGAGGAGAGAGGAGGAGGAGAAGAAGGGTGGAAACCAAAAGGTAGGAGAGGAGGGGAGGAGAAGAAGGGTGGAAACCAAAAGGTAGGAGAGGAGATGGAGGAGAAGACAAGGTGGAAACCAAAAGGTAGGAGAGGAGATGGGGAGAGAAGAAGAGAAGTGGAAACCAAAAGGTAGGAGAGGAGGGGGGGGAGGAGAAGAAGGGGGGGGGGGGGGGGGGGTGGTGACTTAAGTGAAGTTTAGGTGGAAGACAGAAGATTACAGGGGAAAAGAACAGATCCAAAAGCAGAGAGTGGAAAGGAGAGGAGGGTGGGGTCAGAAAGCGATGGGGGGGGATGGAGGGGACGAACGGAAATCCTCAACGGAAAAATTCAAGTTACAGCAATCTCTTCGCCTAGTGTCTGGGAATGTGTCGGGAAAGGCAAAGGGAAACAGACTTTGGATGGCAGCTTGGAGTGGATGGGGTGGAAGGGGAAGAAGGGGGTGGGAAACAGGTCGGAAATGGAAACAGGTAAAGGGAAGATTTAAAGTGAAGGGTGGAGAGGCTACAAGTTCGCATCCTCCCAGAAATTCAGTTTGTACTTTGTAGCTTTGTTAGACAGGAGAAACAGGACCTGAGAGAGGGGGGTTGAAGTAGAAATGGGGAGTGGAGTGAGGTTGGTGCGTGTGAGTGTGTGTGTGTGTGTGTGTGTGTGTGTGTGTGTGTGTGTTTATATATATAGTGTGTGTGTGTGTGTGTGTGTGTGTGTGTGTGTGTGTGTGTGTGTGCGTGCGTGTGTGGAGTGTGGTGTGGTGCGGGAAGGAGGAAGCAGGACAGGAAGGGGGAGTCTCTCACATCCTCATGGATCATAGCTGACTGACAACACATGTTGCTGGTGATTTGCTGAGCCTGCCACACCAGTTCCGAAGTAGATGGCCAGTGAGTGCTCTGAACTGTCGTGCTGCACTGTTTACATCACAACAGGCAGGGTGTTCCTCATCACTAACTCTCCAATCCCTTGCCCTCGATGTACAAAAGCGTGGTCATTTTTTTTTTTTTTTTTTTTTAGAAACTTAACAACTCAGAGCCCCTCAAATTAGAGCAGGATATTCGTCAGACAGACTGCCTATGTTCAGGGTTTGTCCTCTTTTTGTTGGGGCACAAACATCATACAATAGCAGGAGAGTTTCTACGCGTAAACGAATCTCCCGGCGTGCATGCTCTGTCAGTGTGCATGCTCTGTCAGCGTGCATGTGTGCATGCTCTGTCAGCGTGCATGCTCTGTCAGCGTGCATGTGTGCATGCTCTGTCAGCGTGCATGCTCTGTCAGCGTGCATGTGTGCATGCTCTGTCAGCATGCATGTGTCCATGCTCTGTCAGCGTGCATGTGTGCATGCTCTGTCAGCGTGCATGTGTGCATGCTCTGTCAGCGTGCATGTGTGCATGCTCTGTCAGCGTGCATGTGTGCATGCTCTGTCAGCGTGCATGTGTGCATGCTCTGTCAGCGTGCATGTGTGCATGCTCTGTCAGCGTGCATGTGTCCATGCTCTGTCAGCGTGCATGTGTGCATGCTCTGTCAGCGTGCATGTGTCCATGCTCTGTCAGCGTGCATGTGTGCATGCTCTGTCAGCGTGCATGTGTCCATGCTCTGTCAGCGTGCATATGTGCATGCTCTGTCAGCCTGCTGCATGCTCTGTCAGCGTGCATGTGTGCATGCTCTGTCAGCGTGCATGCATGCTGTCAGTGTGCATATGTGCATGCTCAGTCAGCGTGCATGCATCTCTGTCAGTGTGCATGTGTGCATGCTCTGTCAGCCTGCATGCTCTGTCAGTGTGCATGTGTGCATGCTCTGTCAGCGTGCATGCTCTGTCAGCCTGCATGCTCTGTCATTCTGTGCTCTGTCAGTGTGCATGCTGTCAGCCTGCATGCTCTGTCAGTGTGCATGCTCTGTCAGTGTGCATGCTCTATATGAGGAAAAAAATCCACCCGATATTCTCAAAATTCCGCGAGTGAACACAGCAAGATGTGGGGAGCGAAGTGAACAATTCACCGGGAAAGGCACGAACAGGGTGCTGCACAAAAAAAAAGTGGCGAAAGCACAAACAACGGCGGCGATTGCATAGAAAGCAAAAGCGCGTGCGGCTAAAGTATAGATCGCCGGATGAAACACGATCTTCCTGACGGGCGGGAACAAACTCGGGTGGCTACAGGCTGGTCCGTGAGCCGATGTCTGTAACCGTCAGTGGGGCAAAAAACAGATCACTTGGGACTGTCAGAAACACGAGTCGTTCCGTTGAACAGGAAATCAATCCGGCCTGATCATACACGAAACTGGTCGATTTCAATTCCGTCTGTCCGCATTTTTGTCAATTTCAATTTCGTCTGTCTGCATTGTTGTCAATTTCAATTTCGTCTGTCTATATTGTTGTGTCAGTTTCAGTTCGGTCTGCCAACTTTGTTGTCAATTTCATTTCGTTCGGTCTGCCAACATTGTTGTCAATTTCAGTTCGGTCTGCCAACATTGTTGTCAATTTCAGTTCGGTCTGCCAACATTGTTGTCAATTTCAATTCGCTATATCTATGTCGGGACTGACGATCACCCGTAAGTATTTTCTTTCTGTCCATGTTGGAAATGGTTTTCGGTTTTCAGTGGTCTGCCGACACATAAAATTCCATCGACTTTGATAATTCGGTCTGTCGATACAGGAAATTATCGTCTGTTTCAAATGATTCAGTCTGCCGACAGATAAGATTCCATCGACTTCGATTAATTCGGTCTGTCGTCGATACAGGAAATTATCATCTGCTTCAGTCTGCTGACACTCGAAAGGAAATCAATATATGTCATCAAGTAGCTTAGCTTGTTGACAGGGGAATTATTGAACAATGAAATAACATAGCCTACTATTTCAGGTAAGTCACTCTATCGATGAAAAGGAAACAAAAAAATATTGATTTGCAATAGGCCTCAATTGTTCTGTCGAAGAAGGATGTTACTGTGGACTTGAATTAATCCTGCCTGTCGACAAAGAACCTTACCATCGATTTCGGAAAATGTGGCCCGTTGGCGAAGGAAATTGACATCACGTTGAAAATAACTGGGCCCCGTTGACACAGAAAATTACTATCGATTTCAAATAGCCCGACCCGTTGACAAAGGCAGTTACTGTCGATTTTAAATAAATCGGCCTGTCGGCACAGGAACGTGCGACTGTCAACCACAAAATGAGTCGCTCGTCTCTTGCGAATGTTTTTTTTTTTTCTGGTTCTTTTACAGAAACTGACTGCATGTTTTATGTTCTTTGAAATTGTGACATTGTTTTGAAATTGGATGTTAACTCTTGGGCATGAAATGATGGTATCCCTTTGGTACGTCAGTTTGATGAAAATCGACTTTTAAAATGGCAGGTGCAGGATTACTAATGTTTGGCTTATGTTTTTTTTTCAGACAGTATTTTTACACACAGGCACACGCACACTCACACGAACGTGCTCTCTCTCTCTCTCTCTCTCTCTCTCTCTCTCTCTCTCTCTCTCTCTCTCTCTCTCTCTCTCCTCTCTCATAGAGAAGAGAGAGAGGGGGGGGGGAGGAGGAGGACAAATAGAGAGAGAGAGAGAGAGAGAGAAGTGTGTGTGTGTGTGTGTGTGTGTGTGTGTGTGTGTGTGTGGTGTGTGTGTGTGTGTGTGCGTGTGTGTGTGTGTGCGATGAGCAAAAGGTTAAGATTGAGCAGACGCACGATGACTTAAATTCATGTTGAAGCCAAGTCAGTCCCCGACAGCCCTACGCTCTACATCGACCGCTGGGAGTAAACATCGGCACAAAGACAAGCGACTCATTTTTCTGGGGGAAGTCACAAATTCTATCGATTCAGTTTCAGCGACTTTTTTCTCACCTTTTCTAGCCCTTGTTTCTGCCTTTCTTTGTTTCTCTTCTGTTTGTTCATTCTTTTCTTCGCTCTTCCGGACAATAGTTTGATGGAGACAGCATGGTCGATGTTGTGGACTTCATTTTCAGATTAACTCGATAAGTCTGTGAAGGCAAGCTTGTGTGTGTGTGTGTGTGTGTGTGTGTGTGTGTGTGTGTGTGTGTGTGTGTAAGATTGCTGCTGCTGCTGGTCTCTCTCTCTCTCTCTCTCTCTCTTCCCCCCCCCCCCCCCCCCCCCCCCCCCCCCCCCCGCCCTCTTCTCTCTCGTAATTGGTTCTAAAGCAGTTTCTCGATTACGTATTTAAACCGGCGAACAATTCTAAGCTTAAAACATTCAGTGTTACAAAAATTGTCACAATATCTGTATATCAGAAGTCTCGTGACTGCCGTCGGATGGTTCTTAATTATCTTTTACATTGATTTAGTATTGACTTGTGTTTTGTCTGTAATGCATTAAGCTAGATTATTTTGACTGCAGAAAAAATTCTGTGAGCAGTTTCCTTTTCGATCCGTTCCCTTTTTTTTTTTTTGCATAAGTGGATGTGTGTGCTGTGCTTTTGTGTGTTATTAGCATGAACATTGTTGATTGCCTCCCTTGGCATGAAGGACAGTTAGGCTATTGTCGATGAAATTGTCAAATCGTCTCTCTCTCCTCACTCACTCTCTCTCTCTCTCTCTCTCTCTCTCTCTCACACACACACACACACACACACACACACACACACACACACACACACACACACACACACACACACACACACACACACACACACACACACACACACGTGCGCGCGCGCGTCTACTCATACGCACTCTCTTTCTCTGTCTGTCTGAATGTTTTGTCTGCCTGTCTGTCGGTCGGTCGGTCTGTTTCACTTTCACTTGCTCATTCTTCGTCTTTTAAGACTCCATAATAATCCCACTTCCTCTCTCCCTCCACGTCTGTCTTCCAGTCTTTTTCTCAAACACACTCTTATTCCATCTCTCTTTGTCTAGATCTGTCTGTCTTTGTCTCCCTCCCATTTTCTCTTTGTCTTTCTGTCTGTCTGTTTCTCGCTTGCTCGCTGCCCCCCCACCCCCGACGCCACCCCACCCCACCCCACCCCACCCCCACTCCATTGCATTGCCTGTCTGTCTGTCTCTTTCTCCCTCCCCCTGGTTTAAGCAAATTTATTTTACACTTTACAAAAACGTAGCTTTACAAAAATGTGAAAATTTGAACATCAACAAGCTTATGCTTATAGTGTGTTCAAATGTTTATAATTACACATGTAGACAAGGAAATGACAGGATACTTTAAAGTACTATGCTAAACAAAATACGCAATCCCCCCTCTCTCTCAGTCTTTTTTTCTGTCTGCCTTTTTTCTTTCTTCTTTCCTTCCTTCCTTCCTTGCTTCCTTTCTTTCTTTTTCTTTCTTTCTTCGTTTTGGTATGATCCCAACCTTCCTGTCTGCTTTCTCCCTTTCCTTTCTTTCTCCGCCTGCCTTCCTCCAACACCTTAGTCCTCCTCCCCCCCCCCCCCCCCCCCCTTTTCTTCTGTGTGTGAAATATTTCAGTCTTCTGCCCTCCCTTACTGTTTATTTCCTCATTTGGTATGAATGAAAACCGTCAGCGAGTTTTCTGTTCGTTTTTCGGGAAAAAAAGTCAATTAGCCCGAACTGTAACTTGTATGAGTATGGTTTGGCTGTGTCTATTTATGTATTTAAAACAAAAACTATCCAACAAATCAAACAGAAAGAAGAAAGAAAAAAAAAAAAACGAAAGAAAAGAAACGAAACATCTGAAATCATGAGTGCTGGAAACAATAAACCAAACACCTAGGTAGAGATGGTATGTTTGTCCTTGTTAGAAACAATACAAACAAACACCTAGGTAGAGATGTGGAAACAATACAAACAAACACCTAGGTAGAGATGTGGAACAATACAAACAAACACCTAGACAGAGATGTGGAAACAATACAAACAAACGCCTAGGTAGAGATGTCGAAACAAGACAAACAAACACCAAGGTAGAGATGTGGAAACAATACAAACAAACACCTAGGTAGAGATGTGGAAACAATACGAACAAACACCTAGGTAGAGATGTGAAAACAATACAAACAAACACCTAGGTAGAGATGGAATATCGGGCCTTGTTAGAAACAATACAAACACCTAGGTAGAGATGGAATATCGGTCCTTGTTAGAAACAATACAAACACCTAGGTAGAGATGGAATGTTGGTCCTTGTTAGAAACAATACAAACACCTAGGTAGAGATGGAATGTTGATCCCTTGTTGCCCGTCCAGGTGCTTTGTTGTCCGGAAACGAAGACTGCCTCTGTCGTGTTCAAAGTATGCACCTTTCCGTTTCGATTTTTTTTTTGTCTGAAAGATGTGGACGATGGGGGAGGGGGAAATGGGAGTGGGTGTTGAGGAGGGATAGAGTTTTTTTTTTTTTTTTTTTTTTAAAATAGGTTTTCCTCTTAGTTTTCCTCCTGACAAAGATGGACAATGTTGGACTTCCGGAGTGCCGGCCTTGTTTTGCCCAACATGTGAAAAGGAGAACAAGATAGAGAGGTTCCATCCCCACATGTCGTTTCCTTCTATGTGACAGCTTAAAATCGGGGATTTGGTTTCTGTTTCTGAGCAACAAAGTTGTGATCATCGTTTCTAACGCCACTGAAAAAAAAAAAAATAGAGGAAATTATTAAGAACAGAAACGCCTATATAAAAAAAGTCTTTGTTTGAAAATGACATTGGTATATGTTATTGAACGTGAACTTGAGGCATCTTATTAGGGAAAAAAAAAAAAAGGACCCTTTTACACATGAATAGAGCCACAGCCACCCGTCTCGGTGACGTGATCGGACTGGTTGAAAAGTACGAGTGAAAAAGATTGGACTAGCTCATATGCAGAACCGGTTTTTTCGGTTGATATTAACACTCAAATCTAAACTTCTTTTGTGTCACTCATCAGAAACAAGTACAATACCACTAAACGTGTGTGATTAACGATCGAGACAGTGGATGAAAAAAAGTGCACGGAACAGGCACAACACGTTAAGCGTTAAACTTTAATCTCGTCATTTGTCACTTCAAGGCACGAATGAATGCATGTAAAAACAAAGGCCTGTAGGCATTGTCGCACCCATGTCCTTATGTCATTTTGTGTCGAACAGGCAAATTAGTTGTGGTGACAAAGAAAAGAGGGGGGGGGGGGGGGGGGGGGGGGGGGGGGGGGGGGGGGGGGGGGGGGGGGGGGGGGGGGGGAATCGATGGGGGGGGGGGGGGGGGGGGAGGGGGGGGGGGGAGGGGGTGGGGGGGGGGGGGGGGGGGGGGGGTGGGGGGGGGGGGGGGGGGGGATGGACTGGCGGCAACATTGCTGAAGGCGAAAAGTTTTTGCTGAAACGCAAGCGCTCTTCTTCCCCCACCCCCATCCTTCTCTCCAAAGGAAAAAATCAATGTCAAACAATTGAACATTTTAGTAATTGAGCAATTGGTTTCATCTGTTCAAATAGGTCAGGTGTTCGTACGAGTACATCGTGTTGGTTCTTTAAAAAAAAAAAAAAAAAATGTGTGTGTTTAACTGTTATCGGCGAACGTTAAGAACTTCACCGTGAACTCGAATGTAATCATAGGCCCATCCTATGATTATCGTTTCTATGTAAACAACAGGATTGAACAAACATACAAACAAATGAAAAGCAAACAAACGAACGATCAAACCTAGTAGTGATCACTACATCGTGACGTGGTTTTCGTTGCGAGTGAGAAAACAGTTGAAAACAGCTATCATTACAGTGGGGAAGGGGGGGGGGGGGGGGGGGGGGGATTTAAAGGGTGGATGAAAGCAATGATGCAAGGAATCATTACCACTGTGGGATGGAGTCTCAAAGGTGCAGTAGAAGAACGATTTAACTAGTGATCACCACAGTGGCATGGGTTTTAAGGGTACAGGAGACAAAACGACAGAAGCAGTGTTCATCGCAGTGAGAAACACGACTGAAACGACGTTCATCGTGGCTGGTGGAGGAGTATCGTGACTGGTGGAGTTTATCGTGACGGGTGGAGTTTATCGTGACTGGTGGAGTTTATCCTGACGGGTGGAGTTTATCGTGACTGGTGGAGTTTATCGTGACGGGTGGAGTTTATCGTGACGGGTGGAGTTTATCGTGACGGGTGGAGTTTATTGTGACTGGTGGAGTTTATCGTGACTGGTGGAGTTTTTTATCAGAAGGGAAGAGGGAAATGTTTAAGGGAAGGTCTTCACGTCGGGATCAGATGTACAGCATAAAGGAGAAAAGTGACTGCAAGAATGTTCATTAAATGCATGTTGTGTGTGTGTGTGTGTGTGTGTGTGTGTGTGTGTGTGTGGGTTTGTGCGCGCGCGCGCGCGAGCGTGCCTGCCTGCCTTCCTGTCTGCCAGCGTGCGTGCGTGCTTACGTGTGTATGTGTGTGTGTGTGTGTGTGTGTGTGTGTGTGTGTGTGTGTGTGTGTGTGTGTGTGTGTGAGTGTGCGCGCACACGCGATTGTGTGACTGTGTGTGTGTCGGTGTGTTTTTGGTGATATGTAATTTTCTTTGGATTCTCAGATGGAAGCCGAATTCGTACATACACATACAAAACACACACACACACACACACACACACACACACACACACACACACACACACGCACGCACGCACGCACGCACACACACACACACACACACACACACACACACACACACACACACTACTGTCTACTGAAAGGAGAGGGCATTGCTCAAAGATACCAAGCGAAGACAAGTCTACCAACAACACACTGGAAGCAGTACAACAGTGTCTGGTCGAGAGGTCAGCACTCCACGCGTTCTCAGCAGCGGGACTACTTGCATACAAATCACCCGCCTCTCTCCAAGGAGCTTCTGTGTTTTCGCCTGTCGCCGCCAGAGGCTGCGGCGGGTTTATGCCAACAGTCTTGGCCCTTAGAGATAAACTCTCTTCGGTGGAAACAGAGAAAGGGGCCGTGTGGACGAAACATTGTTCTCTTGATTCGCGGGTTGCGAGTTCAGTTCTTGCTTTGAGAAAGGCAAGGGAGAGCATGTCGTTTCTACGTTGAGGCATCTTTGCAGACTGCAGTCACCCACCACCACCACCACCACCATCACAGCTACTGCTGTTCTCTTCCTTTTTCCGCTTCTCCCCTTCCTCATGCCTGTACTTTCTTTGTACGAGTTCTATAGATAATACTTTGAACAAAAATGCCACGTGTGCATCAGAAACACACACACACACACACACACACACACACACACACACACACACACACACACACACTCTCTCTCTCTCTCTCTCTCTCTCTCTCTCTCTCACACACACACACACACACACACACACACACACACACACACACACACACACACACACACACACACACATACACACACGCCACACACACACCTCTCTCTCACACACGCACACACCACACACACACACACGCACACACACACACACACACACACACACACACACACACACACACACACACACACACACAATGGTATTGCATGCAGCCTGGTTCGCGAGCAAAATGTTGCCAGAGAATTTCGCTGGTTGAAAATACGAGGGTGTGGAAGCTACACTGGCTGTGTGTGAGCCGACAGCCAGAAAACAGCCGGCTGTGTGGAGAGGGCTGCTCGCTGCCCGGGTATTACCCTCCAGCAGCTCTTCAGAGGCCACCATCACCACAGAGTGTACAGCGGAGTGCATAGGGGGCGTCACTGACTCGGGGCGAAGAGGTTACGACCTACTCAGGCGCCCTGATGGACTTCAAAGGGGTGAAGAGGGCAGCGGGGGGGAAACAAGGCTGTGGATTTGAAATAAACACTGAAGCACTTTGAGTGGTGCGTGTGCGCGCGCGTGCGCGTGCTTGCTTACGTGCGTGCGTGCGTGTGTGTGTGTGTGTGTGTGTGCGTGTGCGTGCGTGCGTGCGTACGTGCGTGCGTGCGTGCGTGTGTGTGCGTGTGTGGAAAGTGTCTCTGTCCATTTTCAACCCGCTGTATAGTGACAGAGTGCGTGGTTGTTGTATCTATGTTACAGTCGCATAATGTGCTATGGGCATGTATGACCACAGATGTTAAAAAAAAGATGTTTCGGCTTTATTCATTTCTTCGTTTGCTTGCTTGCATGTTTGTGTTTGTTTGATGTAGGCATCCGTACAGCTTTCTGTTTGTTTGATGTAGGCATCCGTACAGCTTTCTGTTTGTTTGATGTAGGTATCAATACAGCTTTCTGTTTGTTTGATGTAGGCATCCGTACAGCTTTCTGTTTGTTTGATGTAGGTATCTATACAGCTTTCTGTTTGTTTGATGTAGGCATCCGTACAGCTTTCTGTTTGTTTGATGTAGGCATCTATACAGCTTTCTGTTTGTTTGATGTAGGCATCCATACAGCTTTCTGTTTGTTTGATGTAGGTATCTATACAGCTTTCTGTTTGTTTGATGTAGGCATCCATACAGCTTTCTGTTTGGGCTGTAAAGGTTCATAGTACACAAAGGAATCCTGTGGAAGTGGGTCGGAAAGGAAGGCTGTGTACACCAAGTGTACTCATTCCTTGCGGTCGTGAGTTCAGCTCCCAGCTCAGCGCGTTCAGTTCAGATCATGTGACCGGGAGAAATCACGTGTCAGCCGATGTCGTCATCCACTTGCTACGTCATCAGATAATTGCTGCCTAACGTGCGTTCTCCTTTTAAAAATAAAACAAAAACAACAAGGTGCAAAGCCTATAAACGTACTCCCAGTTTAGATCTATCTTGAATAGGCGTGTTTAAAAAAAAAACACGTCACAATCAAACTTGCGTCATAAGAAAAAAAAAAAAAAAAAAAAAAAAAAAAAAAAAAGCCACAATCAATCATGCGTCATAATGTATTTCGTCACTGAGATAAGAAATCGGCAAAGTACTTTCAGAGATATTCCATAAAGAAAAAATACTGTTTTGGGCCGTTGTAGCTGTTAGTAACGGCTATTCTGGTGAAATAAAACATCGGGCACCATCCATGACCAATAATGAGGACACCTACAAATTTTCAGAAAGATCGGCCTAGAAGTTTTGTCTGGAGCGAGTGGAACATATTTTGACCACGGACAGACAGACAGACAGACAGATAGACAGCATTTCTTCGTTCCCATTGTAAAGTACTCCCTGTTTTATAAGAACTGGAGGTACGAAAACCGACCCCCCCCCCCCCACCCCCCACCCCCCCCCCACTTCCTCTCCCCTCTCATATGCACATAACACCGAACACATAAAGGGGAAGCGAAACGTCACAGACAAATCAAAGAAAAGACCTTGTAGCAAAATCACTGGTTTTTGCCAATGCATGAATGTTGATATGTTCTACAAAGTTTACAAACGAAGCACACTGGTACACCACTCCTCAACACATTCGTATATATGGAGCTCCTATGAAAACAGCGATAATAGAAGACTATCGATTGGCATATGCATGAATTCCTTGTTGTTCACTGTTTAGCACAGTCTGAGATCGATCGTTTCAACTGTACAATGGTTGAGCCCCATCGTGCATGCTCTTTAGTAAAAAGAAAAACAAAGAAATGGGAGAAATGATTAAAAAAGAAAAAGAAAGAAGAAAAAAGAAGAAGAAAAGAAACCAAACAACCCAAAACTAACAAACGGAGGAGACCCCCTGATGCTTCTCCTCTCCCGTCCCTCCCCCCTTCCCTTCAGAAAAGAAAAGTTCCCCCAGTTGTGAACAGTACCCCCCACCAGCTCCATCCGTCTCCCGCTCATCTCTACCCATTTGGTTGTACCAGTCCCACCCACCTCTACTTCCACAGACACAGAGGAAAAAGCTGGAAACACGTACAGAAGGAATGGAGGAAGAGCAATAGACAAAGACAAAAGGAAACGATCAGAGAGAGAGAGAGAGAGATCAATTTATGTTGCTTATATCCCTGCTAGTCACGAAGACCACATCAAGGTTGAGAGAGAGAGAGAGAGAGAGAGAGAGAGAGAGAGAGAGAGAGAGAGAGAGAGAGAGAGAAGGTCAAGGGTTAAATCTAGGCCAAATTTCTCTTCCAAAATCACGAGTGCACGAGACAGAAAAGAAACGGTGTGGTGTGTGTGTGGGTGTGGGGGGGGGGGGGGGGGGGGGGGGAACGAAAGTAGAAAGACGGTAAATGGACAAAAATAGAGACAAGTAAATATACAGAACAAGATGACCTCGACCACTGGTTCATCCTCTCATTCCGAAAGCGTCCGCACTCATCAAGCATTTTGAAGGGAACTGGCAAGAAAAACAAAGAAAGGAGACAGAAAGGAGGAAACACAAAAACAAGAAAACAAAGAACTAGGCCCAATTTCCGAAACGTGCACGCCTGCAAAAAAAAAAAAAATGCATTGGGAAAGAAACTTCAACATTATTGGCTATAGAATTCCAGTTCTTCTGTCTGTCCCTGTTTCTCAGTCTGTCTGTCTGTCTGTCTGTCTGTCTGTCTGTCTCTCTCTCTCTCTCTCTCTCTCTCTCTCTCTCTCTCTCTCTCTCTCTCTCTCATTCCTTTTTGCTTTTTGTTCTTTCTTCCTGTTTCCTTTCTGTCTCTGTGTGTGTCTCTCTCTGTCCTCTGTGGGTGTGATTGTGTGTATGTGTGTGTATGTGTGTGTGTGTGTGTGTGTGTGTGTGTGTGTGTGTGTGTGTGTGTGTGTGTGTGTGTGTTTGTGTGTGTGCACGCGCGCGCGTGTTGTGCGCGCGCGCGCGCGCGCGTGTGTGTGTGTGTGCGTGTGCACGCGCTCGGGCATTTGTTATTTTCCATATTTCCTATCTGTTCGAAAAGGGTTGTTATCAGTCCCCGCAGTACCCTAATCTCCCCCAGTCTTCTGTTTTTCTCAGCAGAGAAAATAACAACAGGACTGTTGTCATGCTGCTACAACTAACCGCCAGGCAAACCATACCTTCCAGCTCCACCGGTCTGTCACCGAGCACAGCCTCCGTTTCCTAGCAGGCCAACGGCGGACGCCTTGAAAGCAGCTCGAAGACCCACCTCTTC
Organism: Conus betulinus; assembly: GCA_016801955.1. Taxonomy (NCBI): domain Eukaryota; kingdom Metazoa; phylum Mollusca; class Gastropoda; order Neogastropoda; family Conidae; genus Conus; species Conus betulinus. The sequence continues at coordinate 322,728 of JADBJO010000065.1, forward strand.
AACGGTGAAGGGGCTTACATTCAGTCGGCAGTCCTTTTTACTCTGGCATTTTCTTGCTTTGGGGCTTATGTTCCACAGTTTTGTAACTCAGGTGCCACTGCGAACAATCTGTCTTGTAATGGAGGATGCACTGAAAGCAGAGGTTTTTTTTTTTCGGATCTAATGGTTCAAATGAAAAATGTATTTATTCAAGAGTACATTTACCTATTTTCCCCCAAGTTTTTTTTTTTTTTTTTTTTTTTTTTTCCCCACAATATATGTCGCTTTGCTTACAAAGACTAGTTTCCGGCAGTGAAAAATAAAATTCAGTTTATTTATTTTTTTTTTTTCAACGTCTAAAGCTAACAAATAATGGTGCTGCACTACAACATGGCAGAAAGCTGCAACTTCAAAAAGCAACGTTTCGCATACATCAGTTTGCCATTCCAGCTTTCTTATTCAATGCTGACATTTAGAGACGGAACTTTGTAGAAGGAAATACTGGGAAATCCTGCAATACCCACAGGGCAAACCACACTTTCAGAGTCGACACGGCCACGCAGTTCCCCGCACCAGATAGCATGAAGTTCCCCACACCGTGACAGCATGAAGTTCCCCGCACCGTGAGAGCATGAAGTTCCCCGCACCGTGACAGCATGAAGTTCCCCACACCGTGACAGCATGAAGTCCCCCCACCCCCGCACCGTGACAGCACCGTGAAGCACCGTGACAGCATGAAGTTCCCCGCACCGTGAGAGCATGAAGTTCCCCGCACCGTGACAGCATGAAGTTCCCCCCCCCGCACAGATTGTGGATTGTGGATTGTGGCACAGATTGTGGATTGTGGAAAGAAGGGTTTAAAGTGGATAAACGAATAGGTAGATAAGTAAATGCATAAATCGATAAATTGTTGTATACATGGGGGAAAGTAGTAAGGAGGGACGGTGAGGGGTAGGAGACGGGGGTGGGTGGGGGAGTTGGAGGTAGGGTGAGGGGTGGGGTGGGTGATTCATAGCTAATGGTGAAAGCGGCTGTGTACAACTAGGTATTGATCGTCGATCTCGAGCAATCGTCTGTGTTCAATATGTATAGGAGCATTCACTTCTTTTGGTAATATCAACTGGTATTGAAAGTGAAGGCGTAATTGAAAGTGAAGTCGTCTGCTAGAGTCGCATCAAACAACTTGCATACGGCGTATGCACCTTCAAAAGGGATGTGTTCCAGCGATACCCGGCCACCCAACGACTGAACAAACTTCTATGCAAATAGTGCACATAGTCATTTGTAGCCGCCCCCTCCCCTCCTCCCTCCTTCCCTTTCGTTCACCTTCATTGTACATTTTGACATCTTTGACGTTCTCTCCGTTTGTTATTTTAACAATATCTAGAATTGAATGGGTGAGAGGGGGTGACTGGGAACAGTCAGGGAGAGACTGGTGTGAGAATGGGTGACAATGAGCAGGGAGAGGGGTTGGTGTGAGAATGGGTGTGACAATGAACAGGGAGAGGGGCTGGTGTGAGAATGGGTGACAATGAACAGGGAGGGGATAATGTGTGAGAATGGGTGACAATGAACAGGGAGAGGGGGGCTGGTGTGAGAATGGGTGACAATGAGCAGGGGAGAGGGGTTGGTGTGAGAATGGGTGACAATGAACAGGGAGAGGGGCTGGTGTGAGAATGGGTGACAATGAACAGGGAGAGGGGCTGGTGTGAGAATGGGGCGAGAGGGAACAGTTGGAGGGGGCTGGTGTGAGAATGGGTGACAATGAACAGGGAGAGGGGCTGGTGTGAGAATGGGTGACAATGAACAGGGAGAGGGGCTGGGTGTGAGAATGGGTGACAATGAACAGGGAGAGGGGCTGGGTGTGAGAATGGGCGAATGAACAGGGAGAGGGGCTGGTGTGAGAATGGGTGACAATGAACAGGGAGAGGGGCTGGTGTGAGAATGGGTGACAATGAACAGGGAGAGGGGCTGGTGTGAGAATGGGTGACAATGAACAGGGAGAGGGGCTGGTGTGAGAATGGGTGACAATGAACAGGGAGAGGGGCTGGTGTGAGAATGGGTGAGAGGAACAGTTGGAGATGGGGGCTGGTGGGTGTGAGAGTGGGTGATAATGAACAGGGAGAGGGGCTGGTGTGAGAATGGGTGACAATGAACAGAACAGGGGAGGGGGCTGGTGTGAGAATGGGTGACAATGAACAGGGAGAGGGGCTGGTGTGAGAATGGGTGACAATGAACAGGGAGAGGGGCTGGTGTGAGAATGGGTGACAATGAACAGGGAGAGAGGGGCTGGTGTGAGAATGGGTGACAATGAACAGGGAGAGGGGCTGGTGTGAGAATGGGTGACAATGAACAGGAGGGGGCTGGTGTGAGAATGGGTGACAATGAACAGGGAGAGGGGCTGGTGTGAGAATGGGTGAGAGGGAACAGTTGGAGAGGGGCTGGTGTGAGAATGGGTGACAATGAACAGGGAGAGGGGCTGGTGTGAGAATGGGTGACAATGAACAGGGAGAGGGGCTGGTGTGAGAATGGGCGAGAGGGAACAGTTGGAGAGGGGCTGGTGTGAGAGTGGGTGATAATGAACAGGGAGAGGGGCTGGTGTGAGAATGGGTGACAATGAACAGGGAGGGGGGCTGGTGTGAGAATGGGTGACAATGAACAGGGAGAGGGGGCTGTGTGAGAATGGGTGACAATGAACAGGGAGAGGGCTGGTGTGAGAATGGGTGACAATGACAGGGAGAGGGGCTGGTGTGAGAATGGGTGACAATGAACAGGGGAGGGGCTGGTGTGAGAATGGGTGACAATGAACAGGGAGAGGGGCTGGTGTGAGAATGGGCGAGAGGGAACAGTTGGAGAGGGGCTGGTGTGAGAATGGGTGAGAGAGCACAGTTGGAGAGGGGCTGGTGTGAGAATGGGTGAGAGGGCACAGTTGGAGAGGGGCTGGTGTGAGAGTGGGTGATAATGAACAGTTGGAGAGGGGGTGGTGTGAGAATGGGTGAGAGGGCACAGTTGGAGAGGGGCTGGTGTGAGAGAGTGGGTGATAATGAACAGTTGGAGAGGGGGTGGTGTGAGAATGGGTGAGAGGGCACAGTTGGAGAGGGGCTGGTGTGAGAGTGGGTGATAATGAACAGTTGGAGAGGGGCTGGTGTGAGAATGGGTGAGAGGGCACAGTTGGAGAGGGGCTGGTGTGAGAATGGGTGATAATGAACAGTTGGAGAGGGGCTGGTGAAGCCGGGGTGCAGAGGGAACAGAGGAACAGGGCAGGAGCGCGGGTGGAAAGGGGGGAAAAGACCCGATGGGATTCCATATCTGCGTGTATTTGAAGGGGAAAAACAAGAATGAACACGCTGTGTGTGTCTCTGAAGACGTGCAGAGGATGTGACATGGACTGGGTGTTGTGCTACACTTTGTAAAATGTGATTGCCACGATATGTTTGTAAAAACGTTCATTTTGAAAAGGAAAAAAAAAAAGCCATCAGGCAGTTAGTTACGTTAGTCACTAACACAGCGGAGGAAGAACAGATAGAACAAGTGAGGGAGGGAACAAAATACCACGCAGCTGCACGAACACTCAGAACAGCACGTGGAGTGAGCCGTTGTATTTTCTGGCATCTAGCCGAGAACAAACTCTGACCGCCGCTGCGCTGGTTCTCGCCCCTCCTTGGCACTTCAGGCTGCAGTGCCTGCTTCAAGCTGCAGTGCCTACTTCAAGCTGCAGTGCCTGCAGTGCCTACTTCAAGCTGCAGTGCCTGCTTCAAACTGCAGTGCCTACTTCAGGCTGCAGTGCCTGCTTCAAGCTGCAGTGCCTACTTCAAGCTGCAGTGCCTGCTTCAAGCTGCAGTGCCTGCTTCAAGCTGCAGTGCCTGCTTCAAGCTGCAGTGCCTACTTCAAGCTGCAGTGCCTGCTTCAAGCTGCAGTGCCCGCAGTGCCTACTTCAAGCTGCAGTGCCTACTTCAAGCTGCAGTGCCCCGCAGTGCCTACTTCAAGCTGCAGTGCCTACTTCAAGCTGCAGTGCCCGCAGTGCCTACTTCAAGCTGCAGTGCCTACTTCAAGCTGCAGTGCCTGCAGTGCCTACTTCAAGCTGCAGTGCCTGGTTCAAGCTGCAGTGCCTACTTCAAACTGCAGTGCCTACTTCAAGCTGCAGTGCCTGCTTCAAAGTGCAGTGCCTACTTCAAGCTGCAGTGCCTACTTCAAGCTGCAGTGCCTGCAGTGCCTACTTCAAGCTGCAGTGCCTACTTCAAACTGCAGCGCCTACTTCAACCTGCAGTACCTGCGGTGCCTACTTCAAACTACAGTGCCTAGTGCGAAGGTGGCTTGGCTGTGTGGAATCCTGATCCGGCTAGCAAGGCGTGGGACAGCCAGTCAGCACTTCCTCAGCTCTGTGTTTGAGGAATGAGCTTTTTGCCCAGTGACGAATGGAACGGAGAAACAGGTCAGGCATGATGTCATTCATTCAGAATGCGGTACATACATACGTACAGAAAACAACAACAACAACAACAAAAACACGGATGTGCACGGCACATATGCAGTATTATTGAAAATACATATTTACACACGCATGTACGCATGCTACTGGCATGCGCACACGTACGTACGCACACACAAGTATCTATGCACGCACACACACATATACACACGCACACGCACACGCGCGCACGCGCGCGCGCACACACACACACACACACACACACACACACACACACACACACACACACACACACACTTACATACACACACACACACACGCGCGCGCGCGCGCGCGCGCATATACACACACGCACACAAGCACACAATTGAAGACGTAACAAACTTTTATTTTTCTCTCTCTAAAGAAAATTCTCTCTCTCTCTCTCTCTCTCTCTCTCTCTCTCTCTCTCTCTCTCTCTCTCTCTCTCTCTCTCTCTCTCTCTCTAACTCACAAGCCAGCCGACCAACTTACTGATAGACCATTTTACCAGATTTGTCCACATGGAAGGAACGATAAGAGGTGTGGGTGAGGGTGGGTGGAAGGCGGAAAGACCAGGGGTAGGTGAGGGGTGGGAGGAGGGGGGGGTGGTGGGGGCGATACGGGAGGAAGTACTGTTTTGTTGGTCAGTCTTGTCTAGCGCTGCAATCAAATGCTAATTCTGAGCCTCGGGCAAAACAATTATCCGTAGCAATCCTCGCGTGCGTGCGCTCTTGTGTGTATGTCTCAGGAGCGCGCGCGCGCGCGCTCGTGCGTGCTTGCATGCGTGCGTGCTATGTGTGTGTGTGTGTGTGTGTGTGTGTGTGTGTGTGTGTGTGTGTGTGTGTGTGTGTGTGTGTGTGTGTGTGTGTGCGTGCATGCGCGCGCGTGTGTGTATGTATGTGTGTATGACAATTATCCTTATCAATCCTAGCGTGCGTGCTATCTCAGTGTGTGTAGTTGTGCATGTGGCTCGTGTGTGTGTGTGTGTGTGTGTGTGTGTGTGTGTGTGTGTGTGTGTGTGTGTGTGTGTGTGTGTGCGTGTGTGCGTGCTTGCGTGAGTGTGCGTGCGTGCGTGCGCGCGCGCGCGCCGTGTGTGTGTGTGTGTGTGTGTGTGTGTGTGACAATCATTCTTATCAGTCCCTGCGCGCGCGCGCTTGCGATCGTCTCTCTCTGTCTCTGTTTTGTCTCTCTGCGTTTGTGTATATGCGGGGGGATGCCGCTGTGGGAGAGAGAGAAAGGGGGGGGGGGGGGGGGGAGAATGCGCGGTCGAAGGAGAGATGGGTGTGGACATTTAGGCACGAGGACCTGGCGAGAGGAAGGGGGGGGGGGGGGGGGGGGGGACATGCTGCTCATATATACTTAAACACACATAAGCGAACACCTGCCTGTACGAATCAGCCGCGACTAAGAGAGCAGTCCGCACAGTTCAGACGTCAACCCTGTCGGCCGCAACCACGTGATCAGCGAGGTGGGGTGTGGTCATTTTGCGTTGCAACCCAATCCCTGCGGCTTTAGTCATCATCATCGCCGCCTCTGTGGATCGATCGATCAATCGATAGATCGATTGGTCGACCCAGGGAGATCAATCATGCAGCCAGCCCAGGTCTGCTGGGAGGGGCGGCGGCGGCCATCGGTGGGGGGGGGGGGGGGGGGGGGGGGGGGGGAGGGGGACAGGGGCCGGGCGAGCTGTTATCGAATGGGTTGTCTGCCTTGGTTGTTCTCCGCCCTGGCTCTGCCCGCCTCCACGGGATCAATACGGGATGAGAGGCAGGCAGAGAGCCCTGGCCTGCATTGCATGGTCTGCCACATGTCTTGTGCAGGGGGGTTTCCAGTTCTTTCTCTTATCCGGCGTTGGAGAAAATCACCCCCCCCCCCCCCCCCCTCCATATACCCCACACCCAAACCACACCCACCCACACACACACACACACACACACACACATGTACGCACATGTAGATACAAACACGCGCGTGAGCGCGGGCACACACACACACACACACACACACACACACACACACACACACACACAGACCGATAGTCTCCATTTGGTATAAATGTCCTGGTTTTTTATCTTTATCAAACATAGAAATTCACACATGAATTCAAGAACACACACACACACACACACACACACACACGCGCACGCGCGCGCGCCACGCGATGATAATTCCTGATGCTTTTTCTAGTTCCTTTTCGAGGTTGTTTTTTCTTCGTTTCCTTTTTACTACTATTACTACTACTACTACTACTGCTACCTCTGCTACTTCTACAGCTGCTGCTGTTTCTAGTACCACGATCGCTGCTGCTGCTGCTATTACTACTACTGGTACTGCTATTGCTGCTGCTGCCGATGCTGCTTCTACTGCGATAACTGCTCCTCCTGCTACTTCAGCACTGCAGCTGCTGCTTCTGCTGCTGCTACTACTACTACTACTACCACTCACTAATGGTGTTGGTGGTAGTGGCAGTGGTGCTTTCTGCGTGTGTTGTTGTTGCTGCTACAATCTGCTACACACTCTGCGGATGTTTTCTTTTCTACTGCTGATACTGCTCTTCTGCTACTACTGTT